>PVJL010003038.1:121650-171301 GCA_004026885.1 Lyroderma lyra | reverse complement strand
CTCCCTAAAGGCAAAAGCCCTGGACCAGATGGTTTCACCAACGAGTTCTACCAAGCATTCAAAGAAGAATTAACACCTATCCTCCTCAGACTCTTCCAAAAAATTGAAGAGGAAGCAATACTTCCTAACTCATTCTATGAGGCCAACATTACTCTAATACCAAAGCCTGGCAAAGACAACACAAAAAAAGAAAACTATAAAAAATGAATTAACTATAAAAGAATGAATTAATTTAACAAAGAACGTGACAGACTTATACACAGAGAACTATAAGACCCTTTTGAAAGAAATTGGAACAGACTTTAAGAGGTGCAAAAATATCCCCTGTTCATGGATAGGAAGACTTAACATTGTTAAAACGGCCATTCTGCCCAAAGCAATCTACAGATTTAATGCAATACCCATCAAAATCCCACAATCATACTTTCGTGAAATAGATAAAAGAATTATTAGATTTATATGGAACCATAAAAGACCTCGCATTGCAAAAGCAATACTACATAAAAAGAATAAGGCTGGTGGCATTACACTTCCTGACTTCTATTTATATTACAAAGCATCAATAGTCAAAACAGCTTGGTACTGCCAGAAGAACAGAAATATAGACCAATGGAATAGAACTGAAAACCCAGAAATAAACCCACAAATATATGGACAAATAATTTTCGATAGAGGAGCAAAAAACATACAATGGGGAAAAGACAGCATCTTTAGTAGATGGTGCTGGGAAAACTGGAAAAACATATGCAAAAGAATGAACCTGAGCTGTGAACTCTCTCCATATACAAAAATTAACTCAAAATGGATTAAAGATCTTCATATCATACCTGCAACAATAAACTGTGTAGAAGAAGACATTGGTACTAAACTTATAGACCTAGGTCTCAAAGAAGACTTCATGAACCTGTCCTCAAAGGCAAGGGAAGTAAAAGCAAAAATAAATGAATGGGACTATATCAAACTAAAAAACTTCTGCACAGCAAAAGAAACCATCAACAAGGCAAAGAGACAGCCAACTGAATGGGAGAAAATATTTGCAAATAACGCATCAGATAAGGGTCTAATATCTAAAATATATAAAGAAACTAATAAGACTCAACAACAAAAAAAGAAACAACCCAATTAAAAAGTGGGCAGAAGAACTAAACAGACACTTCTCCCATGAAGAAATACAAATGGTCAGCAGACATATGAAAAAATACTCATCCTCATTAGCTATCAGGGAAATGCAAATCAAAACCACAATGAGATACCACCTCACACCTGTGAGAATGGCTGTTATCAACAAGACAAGGAATAACAAGTGCTGGAGAGGAGGTGGAGAAAAAGGAACTCTGGTACACTGCTGGTGGGAGTGCAAACTGGTACAACCACTGTGGAAGACAGTGTGGAGGTTCCTCAGAAAATTGGGAATGGAGCTACCATTTGACCCAGCAATCCCCCTTCTGGGGATCTACCCAAAAAACTTGAAAACCTTTGTCTGCAGACTTATGTACCCCAATGTTCATCGCAGCGCTGTTCACAGTGGCCAAAACATGGAAACAACCAAAGTGTCCTGCGACAGATGACTAGATAAAGAAGTTGTGGTACATATACACAATGCAATATTACTCAGCTGTAAGAAAAGAGGAAATATTGCCATTTGCAACAAAATGGATGGACCTGGAGAGATCATCATGCTTAGTGAAATAAGCCAGACAGAAAAAACAAAGCACTGTATGACTTCACTCAAATGCGGAATATAAAACTGAAAGCAAAGAAAAAAGAAATGAACAAATAAATAACCCATGGACACAATCAATAGTTTAATGTTTATTTGGGGACTAGGGGGTTAGGGAGGGGAGAAAGGGGAGTGGGTGGGAGGGTGGGGGGAAGCTAAATATAAGGTGATGGAGAGAGAAGTCACATTAGGTGGTGAACTTATTATACAACAAGCTGACAATGCACTGTAGAATTGTATGCCTGAAACCTATGTAATCCTTGCTAACAGATGTCACCCCAATACGTCTAACAATAAAAATGAATTAAAAATAAATAAATAAATAAATAAATAAAATGTACTTCGTTGTATTTTATGATCTCCTTCCTGAGTTCCTTTTTTATTAGAGTAGCTTTTGTTTCTCTTACTGCGGTTTTAGCAATATGACTAAGTAGGAGGTTTATGCCAATGGACACTGTTACTAAGTCAGTACGTAAAAATCTTTGGGACTCCAGCTTTTTCTCAGGTTCTTCTAATTTAAGGATAGTACAGCTTCCTCATGAAACTGCAGTGAGACTATGCAGTCAAATGAAAGGGAGTTCTTGGAGATGATAATGAGTTGAAATATGAAAATATAACTACAGTCCAACACAATGGAGCAGCTTATCTATAAGAGCAGTTTATTGCTCTGAGGAAGATAGAAAAGATAGGGAAATAGGAGAAACTCCTTTGAAAAACAGAACATCTTTTATATGTCTAATGTATATTATAAAATTCTAGTCTTTGTTGCATTCCTTCTATTCTTACAAATGTATTAAATATTCAGTTTTTTCTTTAATCCCTGGAAAATTAAATGATGATATCATCTGTAAGTCAGAGAATTAGTATCTGTGTTTCTGAATTTTAGACATACTACTATCTAATGAGATAGATACTCTATTTTATTAAAAAGTGAAGTGAAGTATAACTTCCCTAAGTGGGTTCTTTAGAATCCAGCTTCTGCACAAGGAGCAAGTGCTAAGACATGCCTGAAAAGCATGACAGTCAGGGGACAGAATTTATTCTAATTTCATTCCTCACTTGAAGCCTCCACCTCTTCCCATCTATGTCCTAGACACAATCTTAGAGGTAAGTCTAGACACCTAATTTTATAAATTGGAAAAAAAAACGCAGAGTCACTGAGGAACTTGGCCTAGTTAGCAGGACTCTCAGTTCAGTGCCAACTGTCTATGACTTTAGTACTAAAGGATTCCCTAGTTTGCCTGTTGTTTTTATAGGTAGAAAGTTGTGGACTGGGCCCAATACTGGCAAATGGAACTCTGGAGACTAAAAATCAGAAAACCATCATGCAGGTCATGCCAACCTTCGCTCAGAGGTGGGGGCGGGGCGGGGTGGGGGGTGGGAGGGATAGAGACAGGGCTGGGGAGCAGAGTGATAAGGTAATCTAATTATACTCAGGCCAGAGTAGCAAAGTAAGTGAGCACACACAGGACACAGAATATACCTCCTTTCAGAGACAAATAATTCAAAACCATTTACTGAAACAAGCAAATGGGAGGATACCAATACATTATTCTTCTATGGGTTTGTGGAGGAAATGAACACATTTGTAAAGAGTGGTCTTGTATATTGGCTTCTTTCCCTCTGCTCAGTCACAGTTTACAGAAAAATGGGAAAGACCACAAACCTGACTTCTGCCATGGGTCTAGAAGATGAAATCACTCAGGTCACAGACATGCAGCCAGAAGCGTGTTCGCTCCTTAGCACATCTGAACTGCCTCCACTAACCCTTACAGCTTTCCAAGTCTGGTCATCACTCCTGGGCCTGGAATACACAATTCCTCTCTTATCACAAGCATTCCACAGCAACCCTTAAACCCAGGAAAGCTGGGGCCTGCTGGTTCCAGCCACCTCTTGATCTCAGTCAGAGGGCAGAGACATCACTTAACATTACCTGACACAGGAGACCGCACTTCATCAAACGAGCTATTTGTACACCAGCCCTGGGTGCCTCTACATCTCGTCCAAAGAGGGAACTTGAAGCTGGGATTCCATTTTTAAAATCATACAAATAAACAAGTATTTTATTTTTTTAACTATATAGTATGCTGTCACTACTTTCATATCATTCCACTCACCAGAACCTTCTTTCCTCATTCTATTCAGCCTTTGCTTAGGGGCTCATCATGGCTCACTTTGGGGAGTAAGCCTAAAGTATGACAGAGAATTTTTATTTTTACTTTATATACTTCTACACCATTCTAGTTTATTAGGATGATTATGTATTATTTTCATAATCTGGAGTCTTTGATAAATTCAGCAAATCAAAACATGTTCATACCTTTGACCCAGTTATTTCTATGAATTTATCACAAGGAGATAATGTATTATGGCCTAAATATTTCACTACAGCAATGTCTAATGTAGTAAGGAATTAGATACAATCTACATTTTTAACACAAGAAAGATGGCTTATAGATTATGGTACATTACTGTGATTGAATATTATTTCTCATTGTAATTGTAAAGACTTTTTGTAAATAAGTGGAAAACTGTGACAACTAAAGTAAAAGTAGTATTCTAAAGGAAAAGTATACCACATATATAAAATGTAAACTAAAATATATAAGAAAGATAAAAACATGTTATATTAAAGTGGTAGAATTTAAGTGCATTTAAATATTTTATTGATTTTCATTAATAAATAAATATAAAATACTTGCTAACCAGCGATCTGAGGAAAATTAATTCTGCCATAGTTCCAAACTAAGATATTTAGCTACCTATCCTTTATTTAGACTTAACTTTTTTGGAATTGATAAGCTTTCCTAAATTTTACTGAAGTTCACTTTAGGAAATCAAAAAAGTACCAATGGGTTAAAAAGGCAAAATATGGTCACAGGATCAATGCCTATTATATCTATTTAAAATGGATTTGAGGTAGCAATCAGAAGTTTAAGGAATTCCCCAAGAATTCACAAACTAATCCATTTAACATATAAGCTATAAACTTATCAAAGTACTTTATAAATTAAAATACTGTCATAGTAACACCACCACAACTATCACTTTCATAACATGGTAAATTTATTCTAGTCAAGGCCAATTGCTATACATGCGGAAGGTCTTTGTTTTTTTTAACTCTACTGTTTCAACCAACTTTCTGGAGGGTGAGAGGTCAAGTTTTCTTTCCTTTGGGTTATCAAAACACAAGGATTTTCAATGATCTTACAAAGGCTCAAGTCCCAGTGGGTAGCTGGGCAAGGAAGGACAGTAGCAGGTCAGCAGTGACCCAGAGAGCTAACAAGAAGCGTGAGTGTATGCTTCTGTGCTGTTTCCCATGCTTCCATCCAAGAAAATGCTGTATTGAAGTGATGTGTATGAATGCGTCCATTATGCATTATCACCACTGCCTGATCCCACTCCAAGTCTTAACACTGGCTTAGTTCACTTCCCTGGAGACAATCTGGACCATCAACTGGGGTGGAGGCTCTTAAGTAATTTTATGAGTTGGCATTATCTAGATAATTTCTCAGGTGTGGTTCAACAGCCACACCCTAAAAACTGACTATCTTTTATACACAGTTTGTCAAGTCTGTTTATCCTCTTGGCTTGAGGAAAGATAAACTGAGCAAATCGGCCTGGGTGATGAGAGCACTATTCTTGAAGCAGTGCTTGCAGATACAGCCCACCCCTGTCAATTTCAACTCTCTTGATAGTGGCCACATGCAAATACCCTCAGGTTAACCATCTTAATCTCATATGATCTAAAACAATGACATTTTTCTATTTATAACAGTGGTCAATAAGGATTTTTAAAAAGCAAAAATATTTCCTTTAGGTCTTTAAGAGAATACACAAATATTAATAAAAGAGAATTGGTCTGCTGTCATGTAGATGTGATAATTCATCAAATGAAGTCATTATTGTTACCATTTTGAAAATTTTACACTCTCCCTCAGATTCTCTGGTATTGAATAAATCTCTCTCCCTCCCCCTCCCTCCTTGTCTTACACACACACACACGCACACACACACACACATTTTTAAAAGGAAAAACAAATGTTATACTACAGACAAGCAGGTAAGGGGGCCAGGAACCTGAAAGAGGGACTGCTATGGTGCTTCCTAGAGATCACTCTAATTTCAACACCACGTCCGTTTCAGTATTTTTTCTTTGCCTAAAAATCCTTGCAGCCTACCATGATATTCCTTACCAGCACAGTAAATTAGAAGATCAAGGAAAGAGAGAAGTTCAGAGGTTCTCACAGCCCTGGAAGTAAAATTTTCCAGAGCTCTACTTCTGGGCTGAGTGAAGAAAACAGGCTGGTCCTCTGGGTGGGGGTATTTGCAGCTGATCTTGGAACTGGGTGGAAGCAGGAATCTGCACAAGAATTAACAAGCCCACAAGAGAAGTACACAATTAAACCTGTGTTTAGCCGACTTAACCATCTGTTTTCAAGTGGTTTATGATACACCAGATTTAACGTTAGTACCATTCTGAATGATCCAACAACATGCAAAAAATTAAGGAAGATGAAAAAGGGTGTCATTTACTAATTACCAGTGTAAAACCCAGTTTTAAAGAATGACCCATGAAGACTCACAAAATTTAAATTTAAATCTCAGACCAACATTTTCCCTGGACAAAAAATTTAAAAATAAAAATCTGAGTGGACAACTAGACTACACCAGTTTCTGCTTAGTTTTTAAAACAACTCGGCAGCCTGTCTTATCTCATCCAAATCCACTAGAATGTAAATTCCATGAGAACACTGACTTAGTCTAAAAGCTCAGATTCTGGTCCTCTTTTTCAGCTGTAGTAGTCATATGAAAGCAGTGATTTACATTGCATCTTTTACATACACACACACACACACACACACACACACACACACACACACACGAAGACTGTCTGGAAAGTATCCAGCCACACAATATGAAAAACAGAGGCATTTATGGCTGGATTTTTTCCAGACAGCCCTCGTATGTACTATATATAAAATTCAATGCTAAATACTGGAGAAAATCTCCAAGGTTTTTCTCTCCCTATGGTCTTCTAAAAAGGAAAACATGCTCATGCTAATTTGATAAAAGTAGCTGAATGATTAAAACCCAGAACTGGAATTTCGTGTGCGGTAGAGCTTGTTTAACCACTAGCCACTCTAATGGGAAGGGTCAGGATATAGGGCCCATGCTATGGGCTTGGTGCTCCCTTCAAGTGTCATCTGGGATACAGAGAAAAGTTAATCCTGTTAACATTTCCTTTCCCATCCTGATTACTGTCTAACCCACAATATAGTAATTCTCACATGGGGCACTGTGGCTCTCTTGAATAAGCTGTTCATTTCCCCATATACCAAAGAACTAAGGGAGAGTAGGCCACTGGGGAGGTCTCCTCTATCCCCTCTTTTTCCTGTGACTGCTCAACATTGCGGGCCTGGACTATCCCATTTACTTCCCCGGTATATTTGATCATCCTTCTTGTTTTTAATTCAGAATTTTTCTATGGTATAGCATTCACAGCCATTCGTTGTTTGGTTTGTCCCCACCTCTCCAGCTGCAGAGGAGAGTTTAAACACTCGTTTCCCAGTGATTAATGTTCTCTTACCCCCTTAATGCCTTGGCCAGAACGATCACTCTGCCTACCATGGGAGGGCTTCATTTGTTTTTCCTTCCACTCTTTAAAGACACAGTATAGGCAATTCCTCTTCCAGGAAGCCTTCTTTGACATCACCAGCTTTAGAAACATCTTCCCTGGGGCTCTATAGTGCCCTATGCATAACCTCCAAGAGCTTAACATACTGCTAAGGTTTTGTTTTATTGTTGTGGTTGTTTATCTTGGCTGTTTCTTCAATTAATCCACTAGTTTCTTTGGAAGATGGAGTCTTCTTTATTCTAACACTGGCATATCTAGCACGTAACTATTCCCCAAATGCTTGATCCATACATGAATAATTGAATGAGCTGGAGTCTGCTTGTATGTATGATGTTGTTGACTTCCCCCATTTTACGTAAAATGGCATACTTCAATTCTTCCCTTTAATCATCTGGTTATCAGAGAGTAAGGCTGGTGTATAGAACCACTGTTAGGGAAGATCAAAAAGTTACTGGCAAATAGGAGGGACTAAACCTCTAGGAACATACTTTCTATACATAGCATGTCTTCGACAACATTTTTATCATACACTCCTAGTGTACTCTTTCTAAAACATATTTAGGACACGTTCTTATAGCAAGATATCTTCTGGGAAATGTATTTTAGACTCTTAGCAGATGGACCCTACATACTTCAGCCACAATACTCTGAAATTGTTTACTCCACTGCTTGGAGTTAAATTTTCCTGTATTTGCCATTCTTACTGTTACTCGTTCTTTAAGACTCAGAATCAAATGCCACTTTTCCATGGATCCTACCTTGTTCACACTAGACAGAAAACTTTACTCATTCCTCACATCCCCTACAACACTTTGTGTCTCATTGGTTTTTGTGTCATCCGCCACAGCACCTCATGTCCTATGTGGCACATACAGACCAGATGCTCAACAACTGCGATAGCAGGAAAGGCCCTTTCTATATAACCTGTAGTATTTATAATAGGGAAAAACCAAGAACAGACTAAATATCCAAAATCAGGGGGACAGCTTAACAAGAACTACGGCCCATCAACACAACAGGATAGTGTGTTCCTAATATAAACGATCGTTGTATGACTTCTGCCCATTTATGGAAATATTCACATAAGACAATGCTGTGTGGAAAAACACACTAACAGCATGATAAACTATGGCTCCATTTAAAAATTTTTCTGGATGCACATTAATAAGGCAATTTGAAGTTAAATGAATAAACCTGGTGTTAATTAGCACTTTTTAGCTTACTTTCCTAGTATCATGATACCCATCTTAATTTCTCTTGCATTTAATATGTAGCCAAAATAGCTTTATTATCTCAGAAATCATCAAAAAGTGTCTCCAATGACCAATGTCTGGGAATCCTCTTAAGTGCTTTAATGTAACATTGTTGTTTTAAGTCCAAATCTCAAATATGGACTCAGAAGCTTTGCTCACTATTCCATACCTACTTGAAACATACTCTATGAACTACCAAACCAAGTCATACAAAAAGTCTACCCTCCAAGCTGACCTTTGTACCCCTGGATTTTGTTAAGAGCATGGATTCAGTGAGTAGATGTGTTAGGCCAAGCAAGGAGTGCAAACAAACCAAGGAGGCAAGAAATGAGAACCAAAAGGGGGCTGACGGAGAGGGTCTCTGTCATTCTATGACTGACATTACCTAGGGCCTTCCCCTCACAGCAAGGAGGGCAGAAATCACTCTCCTTCTGTGAACACCTGATTTCTCACTGCACTGGGGTCACTGAATCCAAATGTTCTAAAACAATGAAGTTCTAATGACAAGAAATGAATCCTATGTCATAAAGTTATCTGACGTCAGACAGGGAGGCTCCATTGTGTTTCTACTTATGCCAATTCCCTCAAATTTTTAAGAATCTATAAATGGTACATATTTTATTGTAGCAACTTTTCCTGCCATTTCACTTTCTATTCACTTCTTTAGGTGTGAGTTAAGATAGAAAGTGGTAATAAGATACATCCTAGCATCAATAAAAGACAGACCAGAATAAACTGTCTCTTACCAACATGGCCATTTTTTCAATTGTTTGATAGTTCAATGATAAGAACTTTCAATCGAAGATTAGTTGTACGTGAATGGTTCTGTTATCTGCCCCAGAGGTGTGTACACTAAAGACAAAACTCTCTGACAATTAGTTTTCTGCCTCATATTTTAAGCAGCGTTCACATGAAAGTCACATGGTTTTTAAAATACTTAAACCCAATAGCCCAATTGTGTCTTTCAGTGTTTTGCTGTGTTTATGATTTCCTCCATTTCTTTTCTTAGCTCAAGAAGGGAGTTTTCAGATTATGTAAACTAGATAGCTCCTTTAAAGTTCAAATTATCCCAAATCACAACAAAACCCTTTTACATCTTAAGCCTAACACCTCTGATACCACTTGTCCAGAATCTGTATGATAGGTTTTTAAATTATATCCCAGATGAAAATCCATCTCCCTTTGTTTCTCAAGACCCCTTCTCCCAAAGTAAGATCTAGTCATGAGCCCAGTATAATCAGAAGCTCACACCTTAGAGATTTAGGAGAGATAAATAAAAGGAAGGTTGAAGCTTTTTATTTATACCAGATAAGGCCATAACTATATTCATCTTGTTGGGCTTCCTGAATTCAAACTCTGTACTATGTCACTGGATGCAGGGCAAAGCCTGAGGCAATCATGCTAAAGGTCAAAACAGTTACAACTGACTCATGTTCATTGTCTATATAATGTCTTGTTTAGTGCTTTATTTTCTCTGTCATTTAATACTATACACCATCAGCCCAAAGCCTGAAATTGCCACTCACAGAAAGCAAGCGAAAAGTCATTCTCAGCTTTAAGAAAATTCATGATTTTATCATCTAGGAGCAATTGCCTTGCCTCACATCTAGTATTTTATGTCTAGAAACTAAAAGCCTGATGACAGTCGAATTCCCAAAAAACTAACATTTAAAAATACTCTGAAGTATTAAAAAAAAATTTAAACACTTTGAAGGAAAGGCAATCATAAAAACATTCTCATCTTTATGACATGAGGACAGCCATCGCCTATTATATGGGATGAGCACTGAACTTAAACAAAATCCAAACAGTTACTAGCTGTGCCATCTTTGATAAGTCATTTAACCTTCCAAGCATTGCGTAAGGTTTCCAAAAATATTAGGAGGGTTCTATTAGGACTAAATTAGAGAGTATCTGCAACTGTCCAAAACAATGTCTGACATATAGTACCCATTCAATAAATGGTTTTATTAGTATCACTGTCATTATTTATCATGTCTCCAGGAAAGAGATGGAATAAAGAACCAGAATAATCAGAACAATATTTGTTTGGTGCTTTGAATATTAGTTCTATCATTTACCTTAGACAATAACACATCTATGAACAGGTACTCCAAAGTCAAGATGCTATAGGATGAGAGGGCTGTTTGCTAAAACAAAGGGCCACTGACACTCTACCTGCCTCCTCAACCAATAACTTAATTTTAAACACTAATCAAACATGGTAAATTCAAAATAATTATGTAATTTTTAAAAGAGAAAAATTTAAATGAGTACATTTATTTTTAAAATTAATAATAGGACACATTAAAATTTATTAATAAGTAAACTACTTCTCTGTTCTAGAACTAGGGAAAGATAAAATAATGATTGATGTAGAAAGTATTAAAAGAAATACCAAATGTTAATGTGGTATCTCTCTACATAACTAGAATCTATAGACAAGTCTTACACTATTAATCTCTAAATTCAATGTAAGACATACTAGCTGTTCTTAGTTAATTCTTCTGACTGAGTGATCATACCACCAAAGCTACCTTAAACTCTTTTAAGATCTCTTATTGCTGGAAAAGATAATTTACACATTTAGAGGTCAGAATCAGCCAACCATATTTCCAAAACATTACAACACCAAGCTTTACTTGCCAGGTTGGTCTAGTATCATATTGTTCCTAACCCCACCCCCATGTTAAAATGTACTGGGGTGAGAAGAATATGGAAATTTCTTATAAAATGTCAAGTCAAGAGAAAATGTTTCTGAAAAAGATTCATTTTTAAAATTCTGATATCAACCTGCTTTTCCAGCTAAATTTTGAAAAAGGAACAAGAGACTCTTTGTCCATATATAAGAAAGGGGGTAAGACCCAAGAATGTGTTTTGAAATAGAGCAAAATGCTTAAGATCATTATCACTTAGATGAATACACTTTGTAACTATTATAATCCTACCAATCATATGTAAAAATGTCTTGACTTCATGCTTTATTACCACAGAAACTGCTGGCCAAAAGAGATGAGATGTAATAACAGAAATATGAAAAGTTACGAAGGAAAAAGGAGTCACAGTGGAATTTCACCTAGGCAAGATCTATTTTGCAAGAATTAAATGCAGCCAAAGAAATTACATTAGATGTAGGAAAAGAGTGAATACTTAAAATAATAATCTATGGAAGGTTATGAAAGAATGTTAGAGATGTCTGAATGCTAACATAAGCCTTTCAACATAAAAACACTTTTCCACAAAAAAGTTAACTAATTTCATTTATAGTCAAAATACTTATTTGTCTACAGGCCTTTCTACATACAATGATTTTTAACAACCCACCAATAAATGGCCTAATCAAAATGATTTTACATCAAAATGATTTATTACCTAGCAGTGTCAAGGGCAACTTTCATTCCTGCTACATTCATGTTCACAGAGAAGAGCTCACGTTAAAACTGGTGGAAGACAGAAGTAATAGCACCCCAGTTACAATATGCACACCTAACACACAGATATTGATTTCTAAATACCATTCTCCAATAAAAGGATCCAGGCTTCTTGAGGAAGAGGCTGATTCCAGGGTTAGAGTGAGGAAAATACAATATAAACCTGAAACATCTGGAGGTGCCAAAAAAATGAGAAAGGATGGGACCATTTCAAAAGACATGGGGACCAGTCTGAAGAAACTCCCAATGGCCAACGCTGTAACAATATGAGCAATAAAATAAAATAATAATAGTATTGGATTAGAACCCATAGAAGAAAATAACTACACACAACTCCATGCCGGTTGAATGCACGCATGTGTGTATGAAAGGATAGCTCTTCTTCACAGAAGAATCCCAATGAATGAATGAATGAGTGAATGAACGAACAAGGAATGAAGGAGATATAAAATTACTGTTCAGTAAATAGTATAGTGGTAATTGTTGTAGGCAAGATCTACTAATGGATGCTAAAATCAGCAGGTGAAAGCTTGAGGAGAAACGAGAGATCTTCATAGTCTCACAGTATCCCTCCCTCCAGGAATTTATTAATTACAAAGGGAACAACAATCACTTTATAGTGGAGAAACTATCTGAATCTAGTGATCAAGGTTAGCATCACCATTAATAAGACAAACCAACATCAAGAACCCACTCAGCAAAGAATGAATAAATAAATAAACAGGACCAAAAAAACCCCATCATCAACTGTGTGGTATTCTTCCTGAAAATAGATAATCTCAAAGTAAACATTAGCACACATCAGTAAACTCAAAATCAGAGTCATTCAACAAAATAACTGACCAGTACTATTTAAATGTATCAAGATCATGAGATATGGAAAGACTAAGGAACTGTGGAAGACGGAGACAAAACTAAATGCAATGTGGATCAGGGCCTGGACCCTGGAACAGAAAAAGGCCATTAGAGGAAAACCAGAGGGAAAGCTAATAAGGTCTGCAGTTTAGCTAAAAGGATGTACCAATTTAAATCTCCTGATTCTGATTACACTATGATTATACATGATGTTAACACTGGAGGAAGCTGGCTGAAGAGTATATGTGAATTCTGTACTAACTGTGCAACTTTTCTCTAAGTCTATAATTATTTCAAAATAAAAAGTTAGGGGAAAGAAGGAAAGTAACTGTGGTTACTCTTATTCCTCACTTCCATGTGGCTATATCTTTTCTTTGGGCAGTTTACAAAAACATCTTCCTCTGCTTCACTTAGTTAACCATGGAAAAGCATGGAACGGTGTGAGACATGAGAATTAAGACACACAAGAACATCAGAGTGACTGTCTGAAAAAATTGAATACAGTCTGCCTGCTGGAGTTTAGCTGAACTTCTCAGTTAGTTCTGAACAAAACAAAGTTATAACTTTAGAAAACGTTATTAAATTCCCAAACTGGTCTTAGATGGTGCCAAAGAACACTGGGTATTCACACACTCTGTCAACAAGCAAAAGATCTTTTGGCATAACACCCAAAGCTATTTAAGAATGATTGCCAGCAATGGGTGGGGGATAATGACAGATAGGTTAGTAGTGGGGTGTGTTGTACAGAGAGAGGGAAGGAGAGAGAAATGCCCAAGAGGCACATATGTGCTATTAGTTGCTTCCTCACCTAACAATATTAAGTTGCACTAAGAATGCATTTAAAAACACCTTGTTTACCCAGCTCATAAACATACCTCCCCAATTTTATTAGTTACATTCTATTTAGATTATGATGTGTTACCACATTGTATGAGAACAAAAAGGGTCAGACATATTCTTCTTTTCTCCATTTTTCCAGGCATTTAATCACTCACTGTGATGTCCTTAGGTAAGAGTAGGTAGCATCAATGATGATAATAAAGAGGCAGTTTAAAACAAAACAGAACAAAAAAGATCTCTTGCAGTCTATCAAAAGGTAGTATGTGTATATTTTTTACCTCAGCTATTCTATTTATAGAAAATTACCTTAGAGAAATACACAAGTACATGCTGATATAGGGACAAGATTATTAACTGTTACATTGTTTATAATAGAAAAAGCTGAAAACACACCAAATGCTCAATAAAAGAAATCACTTAAAGGATAATACATCTATACATCTGTACAATAAGGTACGCTCCGCAGCATTTAAGAGAAATAAGGTAATTACAGATGTACTGAAATAGAAAGATATTCATAATCTATAATGAAGTAAAAAAATAATTAAATGAAAATGTAGACAAAAAATATTATGATTCTACCCAAAGGAAGAAGGTATATTTGTGTGTGTGTGTGTGTGTGTGTGTGTGTACGCGTGTGTGTATAAAATATATGGAAGGATATATCAAACTTAACAAGGGCCACTCTAGTAAATATTTGGAGGAATATTGGGGTTCTTATCTGCTTTGTAAAATAACCAGTAGAGACTTTTTAAACTTTAAACTAAAAATAATAAATAGGCAGTTGTGTTTCTATGTTCCATTGAACAAACTGAAAAGGGAATCAAGAAAACAATTCCATTTACAAATTGTATCCAAAGAATAAAAAACCTAAGAAAGTTTAATGAAAGAGGTAACAGACCTGTACAGGAAAAACTACAAAACATTGCTGAAAGAAACTAAAGAAGACCTAAATAAATGGAAAGATATCTGTGTTCATGAATTGGAAGTCTAAATACTGTTACAAGATGGCAATACTACCCCAAATCATTAATAGAGTCAATGTAATAGCCACCAAAATTCCAAGTCTTTTTTTGCAGAAATAGAAAACTGATTCTTGAGTTCATATGAAACTGCAATGGGCTCTGAGTAACCAAAATAATACTAAAAAAGAACAAAGATAGAGGACTTATACTTCCTAATTTCAAAACTTACCACAAAGCTATAGTAATTGAAATAGTGTAGTACTGACATAAGAACAGAGAAATAAACCCTCATATACAGAGGGTGCCAAAAATATGTATACACATTTTAAGAAAGGAAAAAACTATTAATATTCAATATACACCAATAACTAAAGATGAATACACGTCAGGTTTGATGTCTGCAATTACAAGAGGTGCCCAAAGTGGTCACCATCAGCGTCCAGGCACTTCTGATTACGGTAAAGGACTGCTTGAGCAATGCTGACCAAAGTGTCCATTTGTGTGCTGCACATGCTGTTTCAGTTCCTTCCCGAAGTACCGCCAGTGTAGCCAGTTTTCTAGCGTACGCCACATCCTTTAGGTTCCCGCACAGGTAGAAGGGGTGTTAAGTTAGGAGAACATGGGGGAAACTCAAACAACGTTCTTGAATCTCAAATACCACTTCAAAATGGTCTTGCTTGCCTTGAACGACAACCGTGCTCTGCCACTTACTTTGACCACCCTACCTGTTGCATCAGGTGACACTAGCATTCATTTGATTAACACCATTTTTTGAGCAAACCTCATACTACACATTGCTACTATAATTCAATTCAACTTTGGAAAGTAATACATAGATAACATCTCTTCAAATGTGTATACTAATATATTTTTTGGCACTCTGGATATATGACCACCTGATGTTTAAAAAGGGTAAAGGTCACTCAATGAGGAAATATAGTCTCTTCAACAAATGGTGCTGGGGCAACAGGATATCCACATCAAACGAATGAAGTTGAATCCTAGTCATACGATACGAGAATTTAACTCAAAAGAGATGAACAAACTAAACATGTGAGGGAAAAGCATAAAATTCTTAGAAGAAACATAGGGGTAAATCTTTACTTTGAAGAATTCTGACAAATCAGTAGCAAAAAAACAAAGAACCCAATTTAAAAATGAGCAAAGGACTTGAATAGCTATGTCTCCAAAGTACATATACAGATGGCCAATAAGAACATGAAAAAGTGAAAAAATTATCAGTGATTAGGGAATACAAATCAAAACCATAATGAAACAATATACTCACAAGAATGGCTATAATCTAAAAAAACATGGGGTGGGGGTGTGGGGGAATAACAAACGTTGGCAGGAATGTGGAAAAATTACAACACTGATGCATTGCTGGAGGGAATGCAAATGGTTCTGCTCCGTGGAAAACAGTTTGGCAGTTTCTAAAAATAGTTACATAGAATTACCACATGATCCAGCAATTTCACTTCTAAGTATATACCCAAAAGGACTGAAAACGAGGAATTAAGTACATATACATCTGTATTCATAGTAGTGTTATTCACAATAATCAAAAGGTAGAAAAGACCCAGAAATCCATTAATGGATGAATGGACAGAGAGCTTACAGCACAGCCACAGCAGCATACCATTCAGTCATAAAAGGCCTGGTACCGCGACAACATGGATGAGCCTCAGAAACATGCTAAGTGAAAGAAGTCAGATACAAAAGGTCTCATACTGTATGATTTAGATGAGATATGAGACTTACATGGCCATCTCACACATTTATATGAGATATCCAGAATTGGTAAATTCATACAGAAAAATAGCATTTTAGTGGTTGCCCGGGCCGTGGAAAGATGAAACAGGAGTTACTGTTCAGGATTTTATTTTGAAGAAATGAAAATGTTTTGCAACTAGACAGAGGCAGCAGCAGCTGTGCAACACTGGGAATGTACCAAATGCCACTGAACTGTTCATTTTTACGTGAATTTCATCTCATGAAAGATAAATACAATTAAATAGAAATAATATACTATAGGTAGGACCAAAGCCCCAACCCCACTAAGTTACTTTACCATGGACTGGTGAGACAGTGGCACCGTGCAGATTGTCTCTCTGAGGAGCACTCTCTGAGGGCTCTCCAGGGGAAAAGGAATCACGTCCCAAATCAGGGACTGCAAAATGACACACCACCTGACAAACAGCCGAGGGTGATGGCTCAGAGGGGAGTCGGCCCAGGCTGACTCTGCTCTCCTCTCTGGTCAACCATCTACAGCAATGGACATGCAAAGGAGTCCCACACCCTCCTTGCCACACGAGGAAACTGAGCCGTGGTTCTTACACGGGACCCTGGGTAGGGGCTTGGGAAAGACTTACAGATCGGGTATAAAAGGTGCATGCCACCACTGTACCAAGCTCTAGAAACGAACATTTCTCCTGTTCGCCCAGCACAGATCTCCCAAGGAGCCTACCTGGAAACACATTCTAAACAGCAGTAGATCACTCTACAGTTTACCCTTTGGCTCCTGTTCTTTCTGTGGTGGTAAAGTCGGGAGCAGGGGTAGAGATGTCCCTGCAAAGGCATTGAGTCTCCCCTTCAGAGTGCTTTCCATGCAATAGAAATTCACACCAGGAAAACCGCTGTCATCTAAGCCACCTATTTTCTGGGTCACATAAATTAACTTAGTTTAACCCTTGTAACTGGCTCCAAAAATCACATTTTAACTTAAGCTGCTGGTTTTGGCCATCTCAATGTGAATATTAGAAAACAAAAAAACTTCAAGTCAAGAGGCAGTTTTTCAATACTTCTCATAATCAAACTGTTCTTATAATAAGAAAGGATGACATGTAGAATTTATATATATTTATTTTTTAATTCTCTTGATTAGAATAAACAGGTCTTCATCGATATAAAGTGGCTGAATCAAAATACTTTTATATATAAAAGGAGGTAGAAGAGGAGGAACAGGGAATGTTAACGCTCCAGATTTTTACATTCAATTTTTCAAACTTCTCCTTATTAAGTATTATTTCTAAAAATTATTGATGCCTTTTAAAACATTCTAGAATGTTAACAGTTGAAACTCCACTCAATATCTTGACTACTCAAAAATATCTACACTTGTGAATCTGAGTTTAAGGGGGAAAAAAACCAATCATAAATTCTCTATTTCATTTCATTGACTCTTAAGACATTTTACAAAATATAAATAATCTCAAGCTTATTAACAATTTAAGATTTTAAAGTATTTCTGCTTCACTTTAATCCTTGGCAGGGCTGATTCCCATCATCTCATCGAGTTTTTGAAATGAGACCTCTGTGTTAAGGTGGAGGATTTAGAGACTTACAAAGTCAAAAAGAAGTCATAACTCCTGCCTTTTTAATCATCCATCCTCCTGGTATATGATTTACCCCGTAATTCCCACAAGAAAATGAAGAAAGTTTTGAAGAACGAGTTATTCTCAATGTAAATCTCCAGCTAGCCTCTGTCAATCATGTTAGCCTTTCCCCCAGGTTAGCCTTTCCCAACCTCTTGTCTGAAAACTACACTACTATTTAACTGCTTTGTGACTTCATTTTATTAAGAGGCAGAAAAACTGAAAGAGCTAAAACAAGGAGATAAGCCCACTGTCATAAATTGTCCCCTTAAGCAATGAAACTTGCCTCTCCAGTGTAATGAGGTGGGCACTGTGCAAAACCCTGACAAGGGCAATTCTGCCTAAGTCCAGAGCCCCCATCACTTACAGAAACCTTGCAGTTAGTTCTCAGTTGGCGGTGCCATAGATCAGGAGCCAGACCAGCCAACGGCTTTCTCACACCAGTGTGAAGGGCACAGCCCAGAGGGTCACTTTGCCCTCCACCCTACTTCATCCTCAATTTGTTTTCTATTCTCATGGATCGACAATCACCACCAAAAAAAGGCAGAAGAGAATGACAAGAGACAAAGTTAGGAAAAACTTTATAATCAGACAGCACCCCATCTGCCATTTTATTTCCCTGAAAAGCAAACTATTTGTTACCTAATCCAATGAAAATTTTCGCTACATGTTCACCCTCATGAACTTAGAAGAATTTTCTCATTTCCCACTCCTCTGGCTTCACTTTTAAGTCCTCACTTCTTTCTCTATAGTGAGATAGAAATCATCATCAGATTATACCACATTCCTGAATGTGCAAGTGTTCTTTAAACCCATTGATGTGTATAACAAAGTAGGTTTATGGCATTGTTCCAAAAAAGCATCCAAGTATGTACATGTGTGTGTGCGTGTGTGTGTGTGTGTGTGTGTGTGTGTGTGTGTGAAGAGCTAATATATTTACTAAGCATTAAAAAGTCTAGAGGAATATACAATAAACTCAGCAGTGGTTATATCAAGGGGTGGGCCAGAAGATGGAAAGTAATCTTCAATTCTTCTCTGCATATATCTTTTATGGCTTGAATATGTGACAATGGGTATGTATTATTTTTGTTATTAATTTTAACTTTAAAAGCTAAAGTATGGACAAGAATGGTGACCAACCTCTCCAAACCAAAGATCAGAATACATGGTTTGCCAAAGCACTTTTGTCCCTTATCTAAATACGAGAGGCAGTTAAGGAAAAGTAATTTGGTCATTGGGATGTTGAAGTTTTCAGGTTTCTATCACTCTTCTTTTTAATGGCAGACAGAATATCAAAAAGAAGATTGTCTAAAATAGGGGTGTCCAATCTTTTGACTTCCCTGCACCACAATGGAAGAAGAATTGTCTGGGGCCACACGTAACATACACTAACACTAATGATAGCTGATGAGCTAAAAAAGGGTCCATACATAATTTTCATTAATGTTTTTTAAAAATTTACAAATTTGTACTGGGCCGCATTCAAAGCCATCCTGGGCTATGTGTGGCCTGTGGGCCGTGGGTTGGACAAGACTGGTCTAAAATATATAGCAGGTTTAGCAGCACTAGATAGATATTGAGCAAATGGAACAGACCCCTCTGTCAGTATCACTGTCTTCATTCCTCTTGGAAGCTAGGCTGTGAGGTGACTGCAGGAACACCTTTGCTGCTACTGGGTCTGCCCACTCGTAGGGAATCTGACTCGAGTTGATCAACAGTTTCTGCATTTACTTTTTACAAAAGGAATACCCAACGAGAGAAAAACCAATGAAAGAAACAAAAAAACAAGGTCAGAGTTCCTAAGGACTGTAATTTGGGCTGGAGCTCTCTTAAAAAAAAAAAACAACAACAACAACAAAAAAAAAACCCACAAAAATTACAATTGGCTACTCATTTGGGAAAATAATCTTCATTCATATCTAAAATCACATATCAATCTCAGTTTCATACAGATAAAATATTTTATAATATTAAATGATACCATCAAACTACAGTAAGAAAATGTAGGTGGAATTTCTATGCAATCTTGTGGTTGGAGATGCCGATATTCATACATTCATTCTACAAACACTGCATGCTAAGCAACAGAGACCTGGCTGCAGGCAACACAGACACAGGCCTTGTTGCTATGGAGTCATGGGCTACAGGGGGTAATAGGGAAAAAAAATAAATAACTGCATACTGATATGTGCTCCAAGAGGAAAAAAATGAGGAGACTGAGAATATGGAAGGGAATGACCAGTCAGCACTCAGACTGAAGTCTGAAGGATAACGGCTGACCACTGAGGCTACTTCCTTCTGTGAATAGGGTAGTTTTCTAAGAGCTTTGCATGAATTAACATACTAAATCTAGGATAAGTACTATTATGATGATAATTCAGATGTGGCCATATCACTGGTGAGGAGGAGGTGAGTAACTTGCCCTAGGACACAGAGCTAGTGATGCGGAAGCCAAGGGAACTCAAGAAGCCTCTTTGGGAAATGCCTTCCTGAATGAATCAGCCACAAGAAAGGTGTGTGAGCCCAAGTATATGTGTGCATGCATGCATGCATGCACACACACACGTGCACAAGCACATGTTTCAAGCAAAGAAACAGCACCTACAGTACCTGGGGGCAGGAAAGAGGTTGGCATGTTCCTTCAACCGAAAGGAGGCCAATAGGGCTGGAACAGAGTGTTCTAGAGTGAGTAACAGAGGTGAGGCTGGAGACCAGGCAAAGCCAGATCATGCCTGGTCTTGCAGGCCATGGTAAGGAGAATGCCATGCCATGCCAGGCTCAGACAGGAGTATGACAAGATGAGATTACACTTGAAAGAGATCATTCTGCTGTGTGAAGAACAGACGCAGGAGGACAATAGCAAGGCATTCCTGCTTCCTTGTAAATTTACGTGAAAGCCACAGGGAAAAGATTCAACTTCTAGACTTGTGTATCTCAACCTGCACATCCTCAGTTCTTCACTGTCATGAAGCATCAAGTATGAATGTACAGTCAGGCTAGAGCACATGCCCCACTCTGCCACCGATGACTTCCAAGACTTTACGTGAACATGTCATTGAATTCTCCAAGTCAATTTCCTTCTCTGCAAAACAAGGTTAGTAATAGCTGCTCCACGTTCCTCACAGCTATGTTGTGAGGATCAAGTGAGATAATGTGTGTGGAACTGCTCTGTGAGCTTAGGAAGCACTTTAACATTCTAGTTATTCCTGTTATTACTGTTTCCTCATTATCCTTGACCTCTCAGCATCAACAGAGGCAAATATGGTTATCTGTGACCTTCAAGTTGGTCAGTCTTAATACTAACAATACTACAATGTTAGCACTTTAGTTTCTACTGTGAATTATAAACTTGGTAATAATCATATTTCACTCAAAACAAGCATATCCTTTGGTTTTTTAATTACATGAGCATGCACTTGTGGAAAATAACAGCAGTTACCAAATATTAACGAGCACATACCTACATTCATGCACTTTCTAAAGTACTTTGTATCAACCATCACCTAACACCACTCACTACTGGGGAAGTTTTATTATTATTACCATGTTATTGATGGGGAAAAGAAGACTGAGTAGTATAGCTACGATGTGAACCCAGGCATCTACCATATTTTGCCATGTATAATGCGCTTCCATGTATAACGTACACCCATGTTTTTGGTCTAAACTTTCAGGGAAAAAATTTTTTTTAATTTTCTAATTCAAATTTTTATTTGTTTATGTTTAGGTACTTTGTTTTTGTATTATAAAGAAGTGTTATTTATTTTTTAACATAACTCTTATATAAAATATAAATCTGAAAGCAACAAAGAAACAAAATCTCATGGACACGGTCAATAGTTCAGTGGTTATCTGAGGGTAAGAGGGAAGGGGTGGGGGAAGAGGGAGACGGAGTCAAGTACATGGTGATGGAAGGAGAACTGACTTTGGATGGTGAGCACACAGTGCAACACATAGACGATGTACTGTAGATTTGTACACCTAGAACCTATGTAATTTTTACTAACCAATGTCACCCCAATTAATTTAACAATTAAAAAACAACTCCTGTATTCTAGGGTATTATTTTACATATATACAGAATTAGTACTACCCAAGTATAATGCACATCCTTCTTTTTCCCTCACAAAACTGGGCAAAAAGTGTGCATTATATACAGAAAAATATGGTAGCTCTAGAACCCATGCATTTACCCACTGTCCTGCAATTAATTCCTTTATTGACAAAGGCGGTCTAGAACAGAGTGTGTGAAACCAGTCAGAAGATTAGAGGTAAGAATACAGACACTTGGAATCTTTTAAAAAGGCAAACAACAGTATTCAAATAGCTAATTATTAATATTAATGTTGCTGAGGGCTTAGGGTTATCAGGCCCTTCCATATACTGCTACTGAGAGTATAAACTCCCACATTCCCACTGACTCAGCAATGCCACCTGCAGTATAATTTGTCCTATGGAAATCATGGGTGTGCACAAAAGACATTCACTACAATGTTATTTCTAAAAGTAAATACGGAAAAACAAATAAACATACAACAAAAGGAGATGGAGTAGAGAAGACATTGCATACTCATGTAAGTGAACACAGTGTAGTCATTTAAAATGATGCCATAGCAAAAAACGAAACAAGCATTTTACTTTGTTAAGGAAAAGAAGTGCATAAGAAAAATTCTGGTATAGGTTTCAGTGTCTGACTTCATATTCTGAGTGGGTTTACCAACTTTGTGAGCATGGGAAATTCATTTAATTTCTCTAAACCTCAATTTTCTTATGTTTAAATAGGGAAGAAAAGCACCAACCTCACAGGATTGGGAAATTTAATAAATGAATGTATGTAAAGCGCTTGGTACAGAGCCCAGAATGTGATGTTACTCATTTGCAAAAATCTAGCAAATTAACACATACAACACACATCATTACAAGTATCTGTAATACAAATATTACAAATAATGTAGTAAAATTTTAACATTGATTATCTCTGGAAGTAGAATAAGATTTTTTTCTTTTAAAATCCCTGTATTGTCTAGATTTTCTTTATTTAAATAAAGCCAGCAATATATTAATATTTAAGTATCTCCAATTTTTTTCAAATAGCCTTAATAATACTCCTTTCAATTTATTGATTTTCTCCAGTATAACCCACTCTATGCAGATTGTGTGCTTCACTGATTTAATCTGGAGTAATACATTCTCCCCTTTATTCTTCAGAGTCAAACAGCTTGCTCATATTTCATCTTATAAATGTCTTCTCTGCACCCTTATACATTTGAGGATTAGGAACACTGTGAGGAATTAATGTCTCCAAAAAAGAAAAGTTGAAGGAGATGAACATAACAACTTTATGATAGGTATGTGGAAAAAAGTATACCTTACCTCAGTCATGTAAGGCCAGAAATTACTGCAATAAATATTTCAACTCCAGGGACAATCTCCTAGTATGGTCAAAAGACGGAAGCAATTCAATAGTTCAGTAGTCCATCCAGTACTGTGACAATCATTCTGAAAGACAAAAGAAGTCCAGTTGAGGGAAATGGGATGCAGCAATAGTCCTTTTCTAAGTGCGAGACCTACAGGAGAGGGCAATCAGTTACGAGAGACAGCTATGTGGTTCAGGAATTCAAGCACAGTTGAGTCATTTTTCCGTTGGGGTGGGAGGGGCAGACCAGAATAAAGAAGAACCTAGGATACCAGGCAAATGCAGCGTCTCACCGTCATGTCAAAGAAAAGGGCTGGTTCCTCACAGCCTTTCAACTCCACTTCCACTACTGTTCTTCATGTATTTGTCAACATGTACATTAGCTCATAAATACCATTGATTTTTATATTTTGATATCTGTCTTTTCAGTCAGACACCTCATAAGAAACAAATGGCCTTGCTCTTAAAACTAGCTCCATTGAGGATTTTCTCTGTAAATGGCAGTTCCCTGGCATTACACTGTGGGATGATTTAAGTCATTCCCTCTTACCATCCTTCAGTCCAAGATCAGTCCACCACCACTACTCCTACTACTCTCCACCTCTTTTTTTTCCACTCCAATCCACCTCCATGACCAATTCTTTGGCACCCCCACCTCTTCACAGCACAAGGCTATAACCAGCCTCTCTCTGCAGGTCACCACCTGTCCACTCTCTCTTGCAAAGCAATTGCTTTCATCCTATAACCTACATAGCCTTGAACAGGTCCCCTATTTCTTGGGTTTCAGTTTTCTTGACTGCAAAACAAAGAACTGGTTTCAAACGTTCTCTAACTTTATTGTGCTTTGATGTCAGATGTCCCTAGACCTGAATCTTGGTCCACGAACTCTGCAGAATTTAGATAAATTACATTTCCTCAAAATTCAGTGTGTTTGTTTTATACAAAATGGGAATAATATTATCTATTTTTAAGGTTGCTGTGAGAACAAGAACTACAACCTCTTATGCCTGACATATAACAAATACTTAACAAGTAGTCGTTCTTATCCTACCTTACAGGATACAGCCAATTCTGAAGCTCTCTGTTCTAATTTCCAAATCTAGCATTCTCTTACATCCTTATCCATGGTGGTAAAAAAATTTCTCTTCCATCAAACATAAACCCCTCTGCTGACTTTCAGGTTCTTCTATAATTGAAATCCACTTTATCTTATCTTCCTCCCATTTATCTTATCTGTCCTCAGATAAGTCTTCCATTCCAAAGAACAAGTAGCTACCTGGTTTGCACCTATCATTCTCCACCCGAGATACAGCATTTCTTTTCCTCTCTGGGAAGGCCCAGCTCCAGTCCATGGCCCTGGCACAGCCCACCTTCCAGAAAATTCAGCCCTCACACTGTGTCTTAACAGTACTGTCCATTGTTTTGTGTTTATTGAGCTTAGCTGTCCAGCTGGAAAGAGACTGTCTGACTATTTTAAGTTAGTTTTTCACTTCAGTGTTACAGTTTTTACAAATCTGGCATTTTTTGGTTCTGCAAATGTTTTTTGAAATTTACAAGGCTTTGTACTTTGAGGTTAAGGTTCTTTTATTAATTCCACTACTTTCTTTTTTGTGGAAAAGCTCACACAAGCAGCCTATTCCATCAAGAGGAGACCATTCATAGAGAATCCAGGGTCTCCTCATGGAGCCAGGAGATGAGCTCCAAGTATATGTCTGTATATTGTGTGCCAAAGCGAACATGTCCTAATTTCAAAAATCATTTTACGACCAACTCCTAGCACAACAGGAATGACTTACAGTGCGGAAAGACTCATCAGAATTTTACTGAAAAAAACGATGGCTGAAGCCCCAACACTAAAAAATCCTAAGGGGAATGACAAGGAGACACAGTGGAAGGTGAGGGAAACGCAGAGGGGGTGGTTGTAGAGCTAGGAGAATCACCAGGACAGTGGAGAGGCTCGGACCAAAGAAAGAGAGTGAAGTCGAATGCTGCAGGTGGGGACTAAACAGAAGTCAACGGATTTAACCATTAGTAAGGAGGTCCCTGGTGATCTCTCAGCGCACAGTTCCACAGGGATGGTACAAGAGGCAGACTGCAGGGATGGAGAAGAAACTGGGAGGGCAAAGAGACGAGCAGAGACTCCTGTTAAGAACTGGGGCCAGCAGGCCAAACCGTCAGTGCTGGTTATTTTCTACCCTAAAGTTTACTTGACTTGAAAACCCAATACTTCACCTCACTCTTATCCCCGTGCTCCTCACCTCTCCATACACAAGAGCAACTAAAGATAAATTACAGCAAATCTCTCCAACCCCTCTCTCCCAACAGCGCCCTTGTGTGCCTGGTTTTGGTTCTCCAAGAAACTTACGGAACTATTCAACAGCTAATGCTATTAAGTCTGAACATCTAAGTTATATTTTCCTGCTTTAGGTAAATGATAGTTAGTCATTTAAAAGAAAAAAAGAAGGTAGACACTCAAGTACATCAGATCAACAGAGCAAAAGTCCAGATTCAGGTCAGATACTTTATTACTATATTTGAATAATCTATATAATTTAATCTGGATTGGCAAAAAAGATAACCTTAAACATGTTTTTCTTCCTTCAAAGTATTTTACTGTAAGCTTAGAAAAACCAAATATGAATTAAGAAAAAAATTAAAGCACAATTAACATTTTAAAAATTTCCTTCTACTTTGGTAAGTATAGACATGATGCATAAATGTGTAAGCATATATAATTTTTATTAAAAGTGAATTGTATGGCATTATTTGTAACCTGCTTTTCCCATTTATTCTGACAGAAGTATTGTGTCATTTCATAGTCTTCTGTACCTTTATTTTTAATGATACAAAAATCCATTTTAATAAATCCTCTTGCAGCATTTATGTCATCTATTATTATTGATGATACCAATAATAGTGAGATGGATATCCTTGAACAGATCATTAAACATCGCTAGGCATAAAATCACGAGTCACATGTATGGAAAATGTACATGTGGCTATGATATTGTTTGTTGATAACTTGCCCTACAGAACATCTGACCCATTCTATGGTCCAGGGGTGCATGAGTGGTGTATGAGTAGTACATTTCTCCAAGCTTCCTCTAAAGTTGTGCAGCACTATTTTTTAAATTCCTCTATTTTATTGATTAGCAAGTTACCTTTTATAGCATATCTCTGAGGTTGAACAGGTTTTACTTTTTTGCACTTCTTGCATATGTCCTTTATTTTTTTACTATAATGCTCATTTATTCATTTGTAGTACTCCTTTCTCTATCAGGGATATTATTACCTTAGTGCCCTAATAATGAAGAGAAGATGGTACATTAATTGGAAACCCTTGGCTACAAGGAACAAAACCCATCAAGCCTACCAGAGAGTCAGATATGATCCCTACCATAAGGATACAAAGTTATCATTATATCAAGACAGCATACATAAACTTTGTGCTATGTGTTGCACATACTTTCCTCAAGTTTTTACTTTATCTCTAAGATGGAAACACCACTATTTCACTGGTCTGTTTTTACAGAAACAGAAAATTACAGAAGATTACAGAAAATACAAGTCATGAGTGGAAGCAGTCATTGTTAAAACAAACAAAAAAATTGCTGTTCCTAAGTACTTACTAAGGGGCCTTATTCTTTCAGTCTTTACAATGAGCCCCTTAGGCAGGTGTTATCATTCCTCTTTTACAGATAAAATGTAATAGGCATTCACATTTAGTAAGATTAAAATTAGATTTTTATTTTACAAATAAACTTTATATTGATCCCCCAAAAAATGTGATAAAAATTATTCCCAGTTGTGTTTTCAGTAACATTTCCTTCTTGACAGTGATCCCAGGGACTGCTCCAATCTCTCTGCCAACAGTAAACCAGGTTACTAACTTCCGCACGATGCATTCTTTTAAGTTTTGCTTTAGTAAACTCTCCTCTTCTCTGTCTATGATGTATCTTTACTATGAAATGCTATTCTGGGTAACAAGGTAAATATTTCTGTTTAGGAACCAAAGTCACTGTATCAGTCACTACAAACTTAACCCCATGACAGATACTCGACTTTCTAACATTTCAAATACCCTTAAATGTTCTTCAGCTGCTTATGTGTTAGTGATGTCTGTAGTAACAGTATACACCCGAACCTATGCTTTTGTCAGAGGTAAAGCAGCACTGTGCTGTATAAATATTTTATGTAGAACTTGTACTGAAATTCTAGATGAAGAGGCATTCGCAGATCCTCTGTAATATGCTGACTGCCCACAATAGCATTTTAAAAATTAATTCTGTGTGCAAGCTTTACCATCTTCTATGGGGTTCCCCTTGATTGAATCCTAAATGTATACCCCTAAAATGTTATCCTTTTTAATGCATTAGTTATGCTGTGGGCAAGGCAGCATCTGAAATAATGGCAAAGGAAGGTAGCTGATCATGCAAACTGGTTACACTCACAATTAGTCCAGTCACTGAGAAGTCGGAGAGCAAAGTGCAGGGTGTATGAGGGACAGGTAGATGCGTTTCTTTGCAGGAATACCGGAAGAACCAAACTATCATTCATTAGAAAATGGAAAAGGAAATTTCTCTCCATACTTTTATTAATTCACTGAAGATTTACAGAAAATGCTTAGGAATTTGAAGGCTACTCTTTTGGAATAAACAGGTTTTCAAAATGGCTTTGGAAACAGCCAAACAACAACAAATACCTCTATCCTTGCTAGTTTTGGGGAGGTGCAGCCACCCACAAATCAGGAGCCATGAGAAAGAGTAGGGATGCCTTGAAGTGGGGCTCCGACCACAGGCCACTATTGCCTGATGACACCAGAGGAGGCAGAACCCACCACAGTGCCGGAGGCAGCTGGCACCCGGGTAGTTACTGCCTCTGCGGCAGATGGCTTTCTCCCGGGACTTTCCTCATTCACATGGTAGAGGGTGCTGGCTTCCCTACTGCAGGGAGGCTATGGTCAGGCTTAAGGAGTTCAGGGTTTGAGAAGAGAGTAACGCACCCTAGATTAAAAGGAGCTTCCTGAAAGGCAGTGAGCATAAGTCAGAGCAGCAGAGTCACACCTGCTCCCTGGAAGCCCCCCTCAGATGTGCAGAAGCCCCCCCCCCCAAAAAATAGCTAGATGCTGAGCTTGGTCTCCTAGCTCTGACAAATACAGCCCAGAAGCAGCAGGGACAGTGTGAAGAAATGACTCAGAGGTCCTTCCTGACCTCATGACGAACCTTGGCACAAACTGGGGAGGGTGGTGTGGGAGAGACCCCAGATTAACTAACTTTCCTGACACCCCAACAAAGTAGAAGCTCAGACTCAAAACTAAGTTGACTTAGCAAAATGTAGTATTTCCTGTACTTCTGAGTTTATGGACTGATTCATTCCCAACTCCAATTAATAACTGAGTGAACAAATGAAGTAATAAATGAAGGGTGAATACCTAGTGATCTATGTATTTTTCTGACAATTAACTGTATTGGATTCTATCAGTGGATCAAAAGATTATTTAGGATAAATAAAGGCTTTGCATTATGCAGTCACTTCACCAAGTACTTCTGGTCCTGCTTATCACCACTGCTACTAACGAAGGTGTCATCAGCTGCTAACAGCCATAAGGCCTTATGAAGTAGTCGCCTTGGAAAATTCAGCATAATCAATGACCTCAAGTCAGTCTGGTCCAAGGTTTTTCAAGTTCCAACATCCAGATTTTCTTGGAGCCAAAGATGATTCCTCCCCCAGGATATAGGGTCAATAAATAAAGCCGGAATTCCCTGGTGGTGTCGTGGCTTAAGGCGTCGGCGTTGGTGCTGTCAGCGCTGCGGCCTGGGTTCGATTCCCAGCCAGGGAGCTACCCACATACAATCAATCAATAAATCAATGAATGAATGAATAAATAAATAAATAAATAAAGCCACACCAATATGTTAGCGGCAAGTGTGTGGGGAGCAAGCTTTTGTCCCCGCCCCCCATGTGAACTCTTTACTTCCTTTGACATTTTCTGACGCAGACACAGAGTGGGAGGTGGGCCTCCTATATGGCCTCCCAGTGCACTTACCTTTCACCCAGCCATGGCTTGCTGGACCATGGAAAGACCAGACCCATGCTGGACAAGAGGCTTTTCTCCTGGGGCTTTGGAATGGGGGCTGAGGAGCTGCCCGCCAGGCTCCATGTGCACATGGACCTAAGAATAGCACCAGACACTGCAGCTCTGCAGGAGGCTGAGGAGGGAGTTTAGAGCAGTAGAGACAACACAAAGAGTTCTTCAACTTCCTTCTGTTTTCCCATTTTTGATTCTAGTGTGTCTCTGAGGATCCTGAATTCTTTGGAATACTCAAGTTAGTTTTCACAGTCAAAGATTCCCAACTGAATACCATCCTTTCCTGCTTACTGTGTTATCAAGGTAATAATGGGGTGCGCTGTATGAGCAATGAATCAGACCAGAGGGGTGTAGACCCAGGATGGGGGGTGGGAGTGGGGAAGGGTGTATAGTACAGTCCAGGCCCTCAAGTGGAAACACCTCATTTCAATGTGCCTCTCCGGCCAAATTTTGCCTCACTCAACACTATTTTTCTAGGCTTGCATAGCTGAATATTCTACCTTTTATTTATATTTACATATTCTTAAATTTATATTATATATATAAGGACTGTCTGGGAAGTATCCAGCCATGTAGTATGAAAAACAGAGACATTTATGGCTGGGTTTTTTCCAGGGAGCCCTAGTTTATGTTCAAACCTGTATGTAGTCAATTTCTCCTCCTATTTTCTACATTTCATTAAATCATGATGTAATAGTTAAACTCCAAGAGTTATGAGAGTGCTCTGTTCTCAGTCTCTCCCCTCGGACAGGCTTGTCATCTTAAAGATAGAATTTTTAGAATAGCTTGGGCCTACATTTCAAACCAAAGTTAAATATTATATAGAGGTAGGAGATAACAGAGTTGTCTAGAGTAGTATCAGTTGTCCGACAGATACTTGATAGGATTTGAAATGATTTTTCCCAAAAACATCCAAATACAATTTCTTGAAATGGAAAAGAACAGTTGCAATGAGCTTCAGAGTGCTCTTATTGCCAAAGTTTAAATAAGGAACATCGTTACTTCCCCAGAAAATGATAATAAAAGGTACCAGTAAGAATAAATGATTCGCCCCCGCGTAAATCTGCTAAACACCTACTCCCCATGCCTAGCAGTGGTGGTTTTCAAATGCTGGTGTAAGTCACAACCACCTTGGGGGCCCATTAAAGCACAGATTGCTGGCCAAGCCTCAGAGTTTCTGGTTCAGTGGGTCTGGCGTGGGACTGAGAATGCACATTTCTAACAAGTTCCCAGTTGCTGCTGTTGCTGATCTGGGATCACATTTTGAGAACCAGTGTGTTAAACAGAGAAGTGAGTTTGCAGGGTGGACATGAACTCTTATTTAAGAGAAAACACAATCTTTGTGTTACTAGTATGAATATTCATTCAACACTGTCTACCAAGCACTTTATCTTAGGTACAGGAAATGTAATGCTTTACAAGAAGACAAGGTCCCTCCCCTCCTCGAAGCCTGAAATAAAATTACTGTTCCAGGAAGAAGCACCAAGATTCACAGCAAGCTTCCTATCTCTCAAACACAAACTGCACACGCATACACACAGCTCCCCAAATGAATGGAGTATCAACTCTCAGTGACGAACAAAGAACGAAGGCAAAGGGCTGGGATTGCTGCTGGGATCTCTGCTAGAAAATGAGGATGAGTCCTTGAGGCACAGGGAGCACACTACTGGCATCTACAAGATGGAGGGAGCACGGGATGCAGAGCACAGCACAGGGAATATAGTCAATGGCACTGTAACAGCTCCGTCAGGTATCAGATTGGAAACAGACCTGTTCGGGTTATGACTATATAAGGTCTATAAATGTCTAAGCAGTATGTTCTCTTGTACATGTGAAACTAATTAAAAAAAAAAAAGACTGAAGGGAGGACTGACTGCAGACCTCATGGAAAGCCAGACACAGTGCCTGGCATAGCAGAGCCAACTCAACTGCCAGTTCCTCTCCTGCTCCCTTCCCTGTCTTCTCTCTTCATGAAAAGTCAGGTTCTGGGCGTCACCAAGGAGACAGACCCACCACTTCTGACCTGAAGTCCACCCTGAGCATTGAAACTACATAAAGAATTGTGGAAAGACTGTATCAAGCCAATGGTTCTCAAACTTCAGGGTGCATCACAAGCATGTGGAGGGCTTTTTAAAAACACAAATTGCTGAGTCCCAAGTTTAACTCAGTAAGTAGGTCTGGTGTAAGGCCTAAAAATTTTAATTTCTAACAAGCTCTTGGACAATGCTAGTCCAGGTACCAGACTGTGAGAACCATTTGTGAAGCTTATCCTTTGCTATTAAATAGAACACTATCTTCTCTCATTTATTACATAAAATGGGAGGTCTCTTACATAAAAGACTAAGTGTGGTTTTTGTCATCAACCACGTGGCTTACCTCAGGCAAGTACTGTACTTTCTCTGTGCTTTAACTTTCCACATGTAAATTGAGAACACCGACCGCGATAATATTATAAATCTGATTAAAGGTTATTACTATGTAATTTTAAAGATGTTGCCAAGTAACAGCTGCTGCCTTGTCTTTTAGAATACTGTTGACTGCTTTAATCAAAATAATTTATAAACATTTAATACAAGTAGCAGAGCCCCCTCATTCACCAGGCAAGAAGGAAGAAACCTTTAAAAAAAACAGAAGATAAAGCCTAGCAAATACATATTAGCCTTCTCAAAATTCAGAATCATCTGAGAAGATACTTTTGATGCTTCCTGATGAAAAAAAATTACGTCAAATTCTACTGTGTGTACAAAAACAAAGCACATACACATAGGTTTCAATTTAAAATATATATACACTTAAAAAAAGAGAGAGTAATACTTTCAACAAAATATAAAGGCTTCTTCTTTGTTGAGAATAGCATGGCACAGGTGCTCATTTCAATGTTAACAATCATATAAATGCCACACTTCACTCTAGGGAAGAAGGAATGGGAATTGAGGCCGGTTTCCCCAGAGTGCCCCCTTCAACTGGGTCAAGCTGTAAAATATGCCAAGGAAATGTTCTCTCAAATCTCATTAATTATCAGAGCCCAGAGTCTGGTATCTCAGCACAGGCAGCTGGCGCCCTGCCCAGCCACCATCCGACTGCTCCTCAGGCTCCATGGAATGTTACAGGCAGAGAGCTTCTGTCACCCTTCCAAAGGGAGGGTGAGCCTGATGGGAGCCTTCCAAATAGCTGCAGCCCAGGGCCGAGGCGAGACGATGCTAGGCCGCATCAGTGACTCCACTTCTGTAGAACAAGACAACTCCCTCCGATCCCAAGACAAACCCCGGTTCCCGTTGCAAGCATCCTGGAAGCACACAGCATAGGTGGACAGGCTCGCTCCCCTAACCCTCCAGCCTGACCCCTCCGAGCAACTCTGGGCCTTGTCCTCGGAACCTCTAACTGAAGCTAGCTAGCTGCAGTCACAAAAACGAGAGGACACTGTTCATCTATCGTTAACTCAGTCTGATGTTAAACATTCCAAAACGTGTATGCATCTATTACTCGGTAATGTAGGAAGACTGACCTTTCTCCATCATTCTTACTACAAGGAAATAATTCCTGTCTTTGCATTCAGGATTGTTAAAGCAAAGATCAATTAATCTCAGGGAAGGGGAGCGAGGTAGAGAGCACTGTTAACAATTTTAACACATTCTTCAAAATAAGAACAAAACAATGCCTTTGACTTCTGTAATCCCTACTATCCTGACCCTTTTGCTTTTCTCACTAGTAATGACTTACGTTACTTCTGGCCTTTTTTTTTTTTAACGTGGGCAGCTCCCTGGCTGGGAACCGAATCCAGGCCGCAGCGCTGACAGCGCCGAAGCCTTAGCCAGTACACCACCAGGGAGCTCCCATGGCCTTTATTTTAAGGTCCTGAGTTTTATTAGATAAATGTAGAAAGTGACAAAGCAGCAATTTTAATTTGTTGATTCAGGCTCCCCACATTTATAAATTATCTTTTATTCTTTGATTATAAAAATCGCCTTTTGGTAATGGCATGAATTCATTAGGACATGCAGTGCTTGACCAATTACTGCAGTAGCCTATCAGCAGCATGAGTTCTGCAAGTCAGACCCGCTGCCACCCTGCCGGCAATTAAAATGCAGACTAGGTCCAAACACGCTGGAAGGAGAAGGTAACTGCCGGCTACACCTAACCTTTACTCCATTAGGGCGGACATTGAGGTCACGTTTGACAAGAAGGCACAGGATGAAAAAATAAGCTCTGCAAGACTGTCACTCGATATAACCTTAACATGTTCTAGACGAATAAGAACCATATTTTGGAAATTTTCTCATGGGAAGACAAAAAGATAGGGAGACAGCTGTGCCACGCTACCTCGTCAGTTACGTACTGACTAAAGGACGCGCCGGCACATTAAAAATTCTCACTTGCCATATGTTATTTTAAAAATGTGCACACACACACATATTTCTTTTTTTAAATTACTATTTATTGTGAATACAAGCTAGAGGCATATAAATGGAGGGGAAATTTTGAGTTTTCAGTTCCAACTCTTTTAAACTGAAATACCTGACCAAAAAAAAAAAAAAAAAAAAGTGAACATATCTTCCCAGCAACCTCTTAGGTAAAACAGCAGCATACATGTTCCCAAGTTGTTTCTGTGCTTACACCCACAGGAACACTGGGAGGAATATTTATTGGTAAATTTAGGACTTGATTTTATGAAACATGAAGCTAAAGAACAAAATCTGAGTCCTTACCAAACACTTATTAAGCATTTTCCCAAAACCCACATTTATTTCTCTCTAAATAATCTGTATACTGCCTTTCAAACACAATTGATTACCTTTAATTTTTTCTGATAAATTAGGAAGCATTTCACTCTAGGTGTCTAAATATCTCAGCTGAGACATTATGCTTCAATTGCATTTATTCAAAAAAGGAGAACTGTGTCAGTCCCTAACTGTAAATTTACATGAGATGGTAAATGCCTGGTGGCCAGACAGCATACCTTGGTCACTGTCTTCTTACTAAAAATATGTTCTCTCTTAAATATAGTTTTTGATTTAAAAGTGAAGCGTGGCTACTTTCTGACGTATTAAAAAGAAAAAAGCAACCTACGTTGTCCAACAATATGTGATCACTTTGATAAATCTTAACAAGCAAGGCATCCTAAGGCTTTTTATTTTATTATTAATTTTCCCAGTGCAGGTGTTCAGAATTTTCATTTAAGAAGGACTCCGACATTATAACAAATCCATTAACATGTGTTGTCAAAGGAACACTATGTAACTTCTGCACTGTCACAAGCCCTGCAGTTGTCAATAATCCCTCTGGTGAAGGTTTTCTCTGACTCTGGCGTGTACACAGCTGTATCAAGTACCACTGTCTGCCTTGGAAACAATGCCTTTTCTTGTGGAGGGGACACATGACACCACCTCGTCACACAAAACACCACACGGAGGAGCTGGCAGAGGACGGGGCACCGCAGCTGGTGGGAGGAGCACTGCGCTGTCCCCGTCCCCCAGGGGCGGGTCCACGGGGGGCCGGGAACTTCCATGTGTCACACACGTGGACACTGGTCCCATTGTTTTTAAAGAAATCCAATTGGCAAAATGCATCAAGGGCCTTTAAAGTGGTTACAGTTTAAAAAATAAACGTCATTTCTGACCCTATAATTTTACTTCTAATAATACACACTAAGAAAATCATGTTTAAAAATAGACTCCCTGCCCAACTATTTATATAGTTGAAGAGTTTATATAAATATATAAATGACTGAAATACATCAACATTTTAATTGTTTGTCTGTGGTCTAAAAACAGTCTTGGGAGACTGATTTTTAAAACCTCAGAAGCTTAAATATGGTGAGAATAAGCAGATAATGTGTTAAAATGCTTACCACCATAGCGGGCATATCGGTAAGAGAAATGGAAGCTATCATCACACAGGATCACCTTTTATTTCACACCTGACTAATCTGTATCTTTAGTCAAATCACAACTTCTGGCTTTTGTTTTCCTCTCTGTAAAGTGGGAATAATCAGTTACCTCACAGGGGCATGAAGATTAAATTTAAACAAATGCAACTTGCTGAACTGAGGCACTCAGTAAGTGTTCTCTTTTTTCTCACTTTTAGAAGACTATAAATTTTGTTTATGCTGACAGTTTTAAACCAATTTTAATAATTAACTCTAAATTCAACCATATGGCCACTTAAAGTTATGGAACTACAGGAAAATACTGAAATGAGAAGTACGGACTCTGACAAGCTCATGCACTGCTCGAGGTGGCCAGCAGGCTTTAAAATGGGCCAACACTGCACTCAAGTTCCACAAGGAAGGGACTTAAGAGTGTGTTCTTCCCCGACATATGCCTTATTTATATAGCACTTTCAAACTAGGAAATGCTGCAGGTGTTTTCCTTGTTGGCTCCAATCTATGCAGAAGGCACTTAGCAGAAATGAGCTATGTTCTGCACAAGAAATCTTTAAACCCCTGAACACACAAGGCTGAGTGAGGGCAAACATGAAACCATTTTTTTCTATTGCAAGAACTATGGGTTAAGTTTTAGAGATGGAGCTGCTACCATTTCTCCCCAGTAGTAACTAGAGAAAAAAGGTGGATGGGTAAGATCCTCACAGGCATAGTCTCCAGCTCTCCGGTTTATTTAAATTATAAAAACTTTGCATAACATGTTTAGTGGTCTTTAAAAGGATATAGGCATGGATTTGCAAAGGAGAAACAAAAGAAGTCAGACTTTGGTGTGTCTTCTACACCCACAGATGTATTTGTGTAAGGTGAGGTTAGTCACCATTCTACCCTCTCCAGTCCCCTTCTCCATGCTGTCCCACCCTGAATAGTTATGTTTGTGCCAAGTGACTACCTCCCATTTGTCCTAGCCACCCATGGGGACCAGAGTGACTTTCCAAGAGAAGTCAAAAGTGACACTGTTTTATCAAAGAGATTTATGAGTTGACCTGGCATAAAGCAAACAGGACCAACAAGATGCTGAGTCTCACAAATTTGATTAAACACAGAGAATGCTTAACAGTGAGGGCATATGCTAAAAGGGTGGTAGGAGGTGGGAGGGGAGCCACCAAGAACTCGGTGCAACCTCAGATAATGAAGAGAACCAGAACCAGGAATGAGCAGAAGTAAGTATAGATTGTGCCTTTTAAAATATTAGGTAATGTTAATACGAAGCGACCATGTTATCAAAATACTGCTTTTCATCTTTCTTATTTTAATCGTGCTATTATGTGTGCTTTATGTTATCCATATAATATGAGCATGTATTCTCAATACAGACATGTACCATATAAATAATTTATATATGTGTCACTTTTGAGAACAAGTGCTATGAATGGGGACATTTAATCAAAAAAGTTTAAAGATTTCTACTTTGACACAGAAAGTATATATAGTTTTAGACTGGGAGGCAGAGGTGAAAAGTCAGGATGCCAAGTAATGAGTTAAAACAGACTTGTCCTCTAGCAGCTCATGGGCTGTAATGTATTATAGATAAATAATAATAATAACAACAATAATAATAATAAAAGAAAAGAAACTGTTATTTTTATCAGGTCCACAACAAATATTTATTGAGCACCTTTGAGTACCTACCCTGCACTAGTCTGTACATTGGTATTTTACATCATTTTCTAGTGACACAGCCAGTATAGATCAAACAACCTACCAGGGCTGAACTGAATTTACGGGGTCAGTGGTTCCTAAACATTTCTGGACCATAATTTGAGATTGTGACTAGTATCCAGCCATGTAACATGAAAAACAGAGGTATGTATAGCTGAATTTTTTCCCAGACAGCCCTTCTATATATAGAATCTCTCCCCAGCAAAACACACCTAACCACATAATTCTGGATTTAATTTCACTGACACTTCTTACCTAAACCTCTAAGAATAAAATATTCATATAACCATGTAATCCTAAAATGAAAGACTGTTTCAGTAATGAAAGTATTTATGAGGTTTATTCACAGCCTTATCTTTTCAATGTCTTATTATTAGCAGGAGTGAGAGAAGAAGTCCCATCAGAAATAAAACAGCACAGTTTATTCTCAAACACAATGCATGGAACTGACAGACAGATTATCACTCCAGTTACACAAAGGCTATTTAGAGCTCCCAGTTAATAGAATATTCACAGTTGAAAACTGAAGACAATACACAAAGAACAGAAATACAAAGTTGCCATATTAGAAACGTGGATAACAGAATTAGCTTCTTAGCAACATTTGGTGAGGGCAGAAATAAAACAAGCAAAATTACTTTATATTAATGGTCAGTAAATAATAATAAACTCTGACAAAATATTTCTTTGGTTTTTTAAAATGGTTTTACACAACAGACCTATAAGTACACAGGCTTGGTTCACCTTTCTCAAATGAAGTACCTGATGTGATCAGAAACCACCTGAAAATGCAGGATCTGGCTATCCAGATGATTTGAGAATCACTGGATCTCAGTTTCCCCATTCGTGAGATATGAATAATAGTATTATACTTATTCTACAAAGATGAGAAGCACACATTTTCAAGGGAAAATAAATGTTATTTTATGTTAGTTTAGCCTATATTCCAAATATTTTCCTGCAATCATTCAACAAGTATTTAATGAGTTACAACTATGAGCCAAACATTAAGGTAAAATGAAGAGAAATCCGACCCAATTAATTTCTCCCTTGATGAAACTTACTCGTTTCTTCATGCATTAAAAAGATTTGAGGCTGAAAATTCCATTAGCTGAGTGTGACATCTAGTATTTCTGTAGTGTTTTGCAGATTATAAAGTACTAGCCTACATATCATCTCATGTAATCCTCACAATACTCTTTGAGAAGTACTGATAACCAGTAATTATTCATCCATTTTAGAGGTTAAGAAACTAGAATTTGGGATGTCATGTGGTTACTACCCTAGCTATGAAGCTGGACCCCACTGCCCTGATGATATCAATACATCATCTCATCTCAGTGAGTTGGGCTCTGGCTTATGAGGATAAAACGTGTGCTAAATCACTTCGAGTTATTAGGGACATGGTCTAGAGCAGCTTTTTGCCTGTTCCTATCCCCCAGGAGCAAAGTCATGCAGCTCTGGTAGTGTGTGCAAAATGCAATTTACTGGGTTTAGAAAAGCCAGATTTACATAAATTATAGAATGGTTAATTTGCTAATTGTTACCTGCCATGGGGCCCCAGGGCTGCATGGCCCCTTTGTTATCTCTGTAACACATGCAACCTAACAGTACTCAGTTACAGCCTCTTTAGAAAAAATCCAGCCATTGTCAGTACAACAAGAATGGTTACATGGCTGGATACTTTCTAGACAACCCTGGTACATGCCTCCCTTCCTTACAGACTTTTAGCAATTAGCTTGCTACAAACTAATTTGACTGACATGCTAAGACCGAAACATGACATCTCTATATAAAAATAATCACCTGGTCTTATGTAAAAATGTTCATGACATTCTTGAAGGGATTTTAGACAACTGTCCAATATACAACACACTGCCAAAATCCCTTCTACATCTCTGATTTGGAGTTATGCAACTTCTTTATTACATCCGGTTCCATTGGTAAAGCAGTTTAACAAGAAATACCTAAAGCCTTAAAAAGTAAAAACCTTTTAAAAAGGACTAACTTTGACCTAGCCATTCCATTTCTGACAATTGTCCTAAGGAAGTAACTTGATGAGTACAGTGATGAAGGTATTTCAAAGATGTTTATTATAGTGTTATTTATGATTTTAAGAAATTGGAAACAACTAAAACGACTACCAGTCGGGATGGCTTTAGTAAAGGAAGGGTATACTCATAAACTGGAATGCTATGTAGCCATTAGAAATGATAACATAAAGCCATAAATATTAACATGGAATTATACCCATTACATTCAGTCAAAAAAAGCAATTACTAAATAGTATATATGATCCCCACTTTACGTATGTATAGACAGAAAATAATCTTGAATTGACTGACATAGAAAAGAATATCCTTCTGCACACACAGACTGAAAGTAAAGGGATGGGAAAAAGATATGTCATGAAAATGGAAACAAACAACAACAACAAACTGAGACAGCAATGCCTATACCACACAAAAACAGACTTTAAAATAAAGGCTGTAACAAGAGACAAAGAAGGACCCAGTAATCCCACTTTTGGATATTTATCCAAAGAAACCCAAAACACTACTTCAAAGAGACATGTGCACCCATATGTTCATTGCAGCATTGTTTACAATGGCCAAGATGTGGAGGCCTCAGTGTCCATCAATGGATGAATGGATAAAGAGGAGCTGGTGCATACACACAATGGAAGAGAATGGGTTCTTGTCATCTGCAATGGCATGTATGGACTTGGAGGGTATTGTGCTGCATGGAGTATATCAGACAGAGAAATATACAATGTGATTTTGCTTATATGTGGAATCTAAAGGACAAAATAAGCAAACAAAACAAGAAAAGAATGTCCTTCTATCTATCCTTCCAATTCTGCCCCCTGAGCTGAGAAATGTTTGCCCTCCTTTCCACCCAAAGGCCTTGCAACTACTCTGGCAGGCAGTTTCCAGCCCATTTACCACCCCCCACCCCCCAGTTTATCCTCTTGAAATGTAGAGCCCTCAGAAGTGAAAGCAAGCTCTCAAAGGCAGCCTGACCAAGGCAGAAAACAACAGGATGATTACCTCCTTTGTTCTGAATACTGTTGTTAATGGTGCCGGAGATGCCAACCACGTCAAACAGTTGGCTAAAGCCTTAAATCTTTTTAACACAAGCTGCTGCTATTGACCCAGGTCTCCCCGTTCCACAAACATGCAACATTTTCCCCCTATTCTAGGAATAAGGAAGTTGCATTCAGTAGAGTTTGATTGTATATTTGGTCGTGGTGATCACCTTCAGCTTTTTGACGCCTTTTTCTATCCTGATTTCTGACATCCAGTTGGTTAGCTTCCCTCCCATCACTGGGATAGATGCATATTTGATCCACCATTCTTTTTCAAAGATCATTTTCTCAAACCACTCATTGTGGAAGGACCACGCAAACCATTTTATGATAATTTTGAATATTTTTATATTAAAACAAGTATGGGTATGTTAAACACAGACTACAAAGTGGATTTATCTTTGTGCAAAAACATGACATTTTCAGACATTTAGCTCCTGGTTACACATCCCAAGTCCCCTCATAACCCTGCCCACAATCAACCTCTGCACTTTCTACCCCTCCACCTCTACAAACAAACAAAAAGTATAAACTTTCCTCTTGTTTAATGGAAAAATGAGGACAGCACTGGCGAGTCACTAATGCAAAACCGAATAGTTATCAACCTGCAATACATCTTTGTAGATTATAATCGTATTTTTCCAATTTATCTATAAAAAGATCCTAAAAAACTTAGTCGAGCACCTGGTTTTATTCTGATACCACCAACAGTGACAGTACCCAAACTTCCTCTTCAATACATAATTGATTTAACAAAGAAAGGAGGTGAGTTTAAGAAAGGCTTGTCCTTCGAAACCCATGCCGACTTCTCACAACCACCGCCCCTTTCCCAGGTAATCACAAATGAGCCCTTCTTCCCTCTATTCCACGATCATTTCACACTTAATCTTCAAAGACACTGAACTGTAAGAGACAAAACAATGAGTGAGACAGAAGCTTATCTTCTAGGAGGGAGAGAGATGACACACATTCAAGTGAACTCCCAACACAAGGGAGAACGCTTTCCGGAAGTCCAGGACCAGGGAAGTGCTGGCCTCCAAGAGGGAGCAGCTCTATCTGGTTGGCACAGCATGTGCTAAGGGTAGGTAGCCATGAAGGTAAAGACAGGGCACACAGTAGGTGGCCACAAGCATAAGCAACCTAAGAAGACTGCAATTTTGCCAGAGAATCACTTTAAAGCTTTCTGGGCCAGACCTAGGAAAAGCGATCAATTTCTGTTTCAGAAAATTAAAATGTTTTCAAATTCTGAAGAATGTCTGCCTGAATTTTCAATCTTTTTGGCCCTTCTCCTGTCCTCCAAGATTGTCAATAAATGCCTACAAATCAAAAGAATATTATGCCCTGATACTTTTGACAGCATTTTAAGTTTACAAAATATTTTCAAATGGATCACTTTTGTCAAAACTTTTTATATATCCTAAAATGTGACAAAATTGGACTTGGACACTCAAACTCAATTAAAGTGCCTACATATTCAGTCACCTTCCTCAGCTGAGGCATCTACCCACTTTAATTCAATTTGTTTTGGCCTTTCCAATAAAAAAATAATCATCCTTGAGTTTTCTAAGCTTAGAAAAAATGAGAGGAACCACACAAGTGAATGATGGTGATGACTGTATAATTAAAAACTGTAGTGCACAAAAAATTAAATGGATTACTGCAAAAATATTTACAATAAATTCTAAATGGGTACTAATTTCGATTTTTAGAGTTCAGAATATAAATGTAAGACCATAAAACAGACTAGATAATTTATAAGAAGCTGACAAATTTTTGGAAAAAAACAAAAACATTCAATGCCAATGGGTAAGCTACCAAAAAAAGGCTTGTTACTATTAACAGTAGTAGATCCTCATTATTCACAGATTCTGTATTTGCCAATTGGCCTCAAATTCAACTGTATCTCCAAAATCACTACTCGTGGTCATTCAGGGCCATGTGCAGAGTGGTAAACCATTTGATTCACTCTGCACACACATTCTCACTGAAGTCAAACAAGGCAACACTCTGCTTTCTTGTTTTAGCTCTCAGAGTGTAAACAAGAATCCTTTTCAGTTTGCATTTTTGTGCTTTTTCTTGGTAATTTTGTTGTTCAAAATGTCCCCCAAGCATAGTAGTGAAGTGCCATCTAGTGTTCTTAACTGCAAGAAGGATGGGATGTGCCTTATAGAAAAAAAACAAGTGTTAGACAAGCGTCATTCAGGCGTGAGTTACAGTGCTATAGGCACCGAGTTCAGTGTTAACGAATCAACGTTATGTATTACACGAGAAACACACACACACGAGGTCGGACAATGAATTTCACGAACTCATCCTAGAAAAAGTGTTACATACTACTGTCACTTTTGAAATACTCCCCCTGGGAAGCTATACACAGACACCAGTGCCTAGTCCCCCCTTCAAAGCAATTTTGGAACTCTTTTTCTGGAATGGCCACCAGAGCTGTCATTGTACCCAAAATGTGACAAGTTTGTGAACTTGCCACCTTGCACTTACATTGGCAGCACTGCACACACAACTCGGCAAGGTGTCATAACCTACTGAGTTGTGTGTACCGTGCTGCCAACATAAGCAAACGGCAGCAAGTTCACAAACTTAATTGTCAGATTTTGGGTATGACGACAGTTCTGATGGCCATTCCAGAAACAGAGTTCCAAAATTGCTCTGAAGGGGGGACTAGGCACTGGTGTCTGTGTATAGCTTCCCAGGGGGAGTCCTTCGAAGGTGACTGTAGGGATACTCCCCGTAGGGATACTCCCTGTAGGGATACTCCCCGTAGGGATACTCCCCGTAGGGATACTCCCTGTAGGGATACTCAGCAGTGAGGGACCTAGAACTTTTTCGAGGATGAGTTCGTGCAATTGTCTGACCTCATAAAACAAGGCTATGTATTTGATCAGATGGCTAAAATGTTATGACCAGAAGCTCACAGGAACGTAAGCTTATTTTTCTATCCCTAGGAGCAGTGGTTCAGCATTCATTAAATCAGTGCTCAGGTCATTTATTTCACAGAACATAAAGAACCACAAATAATGAGAAACAACTGTTTAACAGTGGGGGGGTTTCCTCTCAATTTCCCTACATTCCTTGTATTTCCTACAATGAGCGTGTTTGCTACCTCTGGGTCTCCTATTATTATACAATAACTCCAAGTCCTAGATCTATCCTTTCTTGATATATTCCACCTTGAGGCCCTTAATTTTTTTTTTCCTGTAGCCTTTTCAAAGGTGTTGGCCAATTCTGGACTTGGTCTTCTCTGCCTCCTCTCACAGCGCCTGACTCACCTCCTGCATCCTGGTTCTGGCATTCTTACCATCTTTGGCACTGGCTCCTTTACAAAACAGATCTCCTCAGACAGTTCCAGTGGCCTCAGTGACTTCTTGGGCTGACTGCCCTTGTTATTCCCTACCCAAGGATTATGTCACTTTCATGGACAGTCTTATATACAGTAGACTCTCAGTTAACCAGCACCCATGAGGGTTAGTCGATTTTTGCCAGTTGCTTCAGTTCTGGTTAACTGAGAGTCTACTCTACTAGAGTCTGTGGCCACTGGATCTCACCTACATTTTTGCCTAATTATTTGAAACTCATTTTTCAGTAGCCATCTGCCATAAACTCCCCACCTGTAGGATGACACAGACATTTTCCCCCAGTGACATTCAAAGAGCCTTTAGAAACACTTAGAAGAATCCTGAAATTCCATATTCATTTTCTTAACCTCTTATTATGGAAAACTTCAACTATGTAGCAAAGTGGTGAAAATAAAATAAGGAGTCCAATGTACTTATCACTGAGTTTCAACAATTAGCAACATTTTGCCTATCTTTTTCATGTACTCCCCTTCCCTTGCTTCTCTTGTTTTACTTATGCTGGAATATCTTAAAGCAAAATCAAGATGTGTCTTTCTTACCTATAAGAACTTCAGTGTGCATTTCTAACTGATGAGGACACAGTTTCTTCACATAACTATATGCCAATGTCAAACCCTAACAAAATTAACCATAATTTCTTTTCATCATTGAGAACTTAGTCCATATTAAAATTTCTGTGATTGTCTCAAAAAGTGTCTTTTTGCAGACTGTTCAAGTAAGAATTCAAACAAGGTCCCCCACAATGCATCTCATTAGTAGAGACCGTATTTGACTCTACAGCAGAGTTTGAAAAAGGAGAGGAGTTTGGAACAAAAGAGGAAGAGCTCATTCAACTAAAAAAATTAAATTGGAAGCCTAGACTGCAAGAGTGGGAAAATAAACAAAACTAAAACTATGCAGAAAAGTCATGAAACAGGATACTAGCTAGAGAGACAGCACAAAGGAGCTAATAATTTAATTTGAATAAGAACAGTAATTGAATAAATGACTGAATTATCCTAATGGAACAGGACTTTAGACTTTAAAATCCCACTTTGAATCAATGGAATAAAAAAAAAAAAAACAGCTATTAAAAAGAAAAACCTTACAGTCACTCTATTTAATTTTCCAAATCTTAGTTTCAGAAGTACCTGCTTACGCTGTGGCACCTTCATAATTGTGCGTTTAAAATGATCCAGGGTTATAATAAGTTTGTATTTTATTTCATCAAAGAGACCAAAATGAAATAAGCCGAAAATATCATATAAGGTACATGACAGCGGGGCAACCAACTATCTTCATCTCCTGGATTCTTATCCAGATCACTCAACATACTCAGAATCCTGACTTGTTTTTTCTTGCAGAAAGATAATGAATATGGCCATGCAATTTATCAGGATGATAGCTAACATTACAGATTACTTACTAAGCCAGGCACTCTACAATTATATAAGGTAGATAATACCTATTTTTCATATATATTTCACAGAGGTGGAAACTGAGACTTCATGATTAAATGATATTGTTAGGGTCACCTTCAGTAACCGGCCGTACTGGGACACTCTAAAACTGCCCTGGCTAACTAAGCTTAAGACTCAACCCACACTCAGAGGAGAGCACAATGAAGAAACCAGGGTTTCTTAGTTAAGCATTTCTTAAACCGTCACTGGGAATCACTGAGCTCTTCTCCTTCTATAGCAGATACATACATATATACAAACAAGGGAATGTTGTACATAAGCAATGCATGTTCATTAATCAAAAACTAAGAAAACTAAACAAGATAAGCTCAATAATAAATGTTAATATGTTTCAGATATTTTTGAGGTTCATTATTAGAAGTGACTAAAATTTCCCTTTCTCCTTAAATGCTCAATTAAAACTTTTTGTTTCTTCCCCCCAAACTAAGCCAAAACAGACTCTGGGAAAGAAGGAGTAAGAACTGCAACTTGGCACCCCATCAACTTTGCAGTAATATTTTAATTAGAGTAATATGATTAAAAAGTAGTTGTCTTAAGTATAGCTCTGAAAAAGTTTAGTGATTATTTTAAATATGATCAGTGATGTTTGTTTACAAACAAGTTAATGATGTTATTATAATATCATGAGGGTTAAAAACTGTGTTTTTGTGTTTTTTTTTTTAAATACAAGGTTTTGTCAGCATCTTTATCACCACTAAAGGGTAATTTTACCATTTCAAAGGAATTTTTTCCTAATTGTATTTTGAGAAACATATTTTCAAAATCATTTATGCACTGGGAACCTACAGATCTTGTTCAGTCCAATATTTCATATTCCATTACAAGTCTGGACACATCAAACCTGAAAATATTTCTTAAGGCTTATTAATAAACTACCCTATGTGATTTAATTTCCAGCCAAATAGGAATCTTTAACTTACAGGTTAATGCAGCTAATTCTTAGTCAATGGAAACAGAGAAACACATCAAAGCTTCTGTCACTAAAACACCCCATGGTAAGGAAGACTCTGAAACGCACACACTAGACTTCATATTCTATCTAATTGGTTTCTGAATCCTGATTTATCTTTACTCATGTAACTCACTGAATTTAGCAGTGTGGGCAACTGTCACATCCACCTAGCACATGGAGGAGTTTAATCACTGTATTTATAGCGTCAAAAATGTGTACATCTGGGATGTCTAGGACATGTGTCATCATGCACACTGTGTCGGAGGAAGTGAGGTGACCCCACTGTTTCCCGAATAGTGGGGATGGATCCATGGAGTTGCTGCACCACCCCTGACTGTGGTGGGCATCAGGACTCCATTCTGCTTTGTACTGTGGGTGTGGTCTGAGAATTGCAAATGGTTTTCTCAGGGACTAGCTATTAGCCCATCTAATTTCATTAGCACTTATTACTTTTCCTATATTAGTGATTCTCAAAGTGGGTTCCCAGACCAGCAGCAGTAGCAGCATCACCCGGGAACTTGTCAGAAATGCAAATTCTGGGAGGAGGACAAGATGGCGACTGGAGAGGAGGTCCCTAAAGCCTCTCCCAGAAAACACAATTGAACGGCCACCCAGGAGCCAAGAAAGAGGACCTTGGGTAACAAAAAACAGCAGCTGAGACATCCACGCATTTCAAGTAAACACCTAAAGGTTGGAGAGAAAGGGGCGAGCAGGAGAGAGGGGAGGGAGCAAAGACGGATCGCAACAGGACCCGATCGCGGCTGACTGCAGCGCATGGGAGGGGAGAAGCCAAGAGGCGACAAGAGGAGAAGCCCTAGCAAAGCGGCAGAATAGTGAGAGCCCATTGGGGAGCTAGGCTGGGGGGCTGGAATTTGGAGCAGTGAGTTGGGGACAGAGCTTGGGAGCCAGCCTCTGGAACTCTTGAGTGGTAGCAGGGCTGAGCAAGGACTCTGACACCTTGGCTCTAGGCTCCCTTGGGACCCACATTGCAGACACGTGCGGCTCCTGCACAGGGCTGCGGTTCCTGGTCCCCACCCACCCGCTGCGGGGTGAGCCCGCTGCTGCAGGGGCAACGCACGGCCCCTATACGGGGCTGGCGCTCTGGTTCCGGTCTGCTGTGGAGGCGGATTATCTGCCTTCCTACCGCGGGGTCAGACCCACAGCTTCGGACTTGTGTGCATGCCTGCTTGCGCGCCCCTGGGTCCTAAAAGCAGTGCGAACCTGCAGAATCTGCCCCAACATTTGGCCACGGAAGCAGGCCCGGGAAGAAAGGCGGATTTGATAGCATTTGTCCTAGCCAGCAGGAGCAGCCTTGGCCCGCATCACCCAGCTTCCCCAGCATAGGGCAGTAGGTGGAGATGCCCCAATGTGCCTTTTGTTGGCCTCTCCCCTTTCCTACAACCTCCCCAACCAACTAACTAACTACAGGAAGCGGAGGGACCATGATAGATGCGCACCGCTTCCAAACATAGCAGGAGACCAGAAATAAGAAATAAACAACCCCGTTCTCTCCCAAAACTTGCCCCCCCAGTAACACCTCGTGTCTGCCCTACAGCAAGACACCACAAAAGTACCAATCTGGGCTCCTGGGCACTACTGAACATAAACGCCCTTATGTCAAAGAGGAATAACCCAGCAGGCAGGATGAATTCCTTAAAAACTAAAACTCCTCAGAAAGAACATGAAATTTATCAAGATAGCTTCTTAGACCTAGAAGTTTCCGAATTGACAGAGATTTTAAAGTAGCCATTCTAAAGGCTGTGAGAGAAATGAAAACGTACTGGCAGAGCACCATGGCTGAGATAAACAACATAAAAAAGGACATGAATGACATAAAAAAGGAACTCCATGAACAAAAGGAGCAATTTAACAGAAATTCAAAACATAAGGAAGATTGAGATGGAAATGCAAGAGATAAATAATACAATAAAAGAGGTAAGAAACGAAATAACTGCCATAGGAAACAGGGCCAACCAGATGGAGGAAAGATTAGTGATATTGAAGATTGGAACATGGAAACAGCTCAGAAAGAGGAAGAGAGGGAATATAGAATCAAAAGGATTGAAAGAACTCTGCAAGAACTATCCGACTTCATGAGACAAAACAACATCAGGATAATAGGAATAGAAGAAGGAGTAGAGCATTTTACAGAGAGCATACGCAAACAAATAGTAGATGAGAACTTTCCAAACCTATGGAAAGATCTGGAACCCCAAGTTCAAGAAGAAAACAGGTCCCCTAGATACCTGGACACCAACAGATCTTCTCCAAGACACATGGTACTAAAGATGTCCAAATCTAAAGACAAAGAGACAATTCTCAAGGCAGCCAGGGAAAAAAGAACTATAAACTTCAGAGGAAAACCCATCAGGCAGGCATCAGATTTCTCAGCAGAAACTCTGCAAGCCAGGAGGGGGTGCAATCCAATATTCAAAAATTTAAAAGAGAGAAACTTCCAGCCAAGAATAAACTATCCAGCAAAATTATCTTTCAGATATGAAGGTGGAATAAAGACCTTCTCAGACACACAGAAGCTGAGGGAATTTGCCAGCCCGAGGCCAGCACTCCAAGAAATACTGAAGGAGGCTCTTCGACCTGAAACAAAACATCAGGAAAAATGGAGTAAAGTTGGGGCAACAAGAAACAAAAATAAAACAAAAACAAAGAAAGAAGTAATGGGACAGGAAATCCTCACATATCGATCATCACTCTAAATGTTAATGGACTGAACTCACCAATAAAAAGACACAGAGTAGCAGACTGAATTAAAAAACAGAATGTATCCATATGCTGTCTCCAAGAAACACACCTCAGCCATAAGGACAAACAGACTCAGAGTGAAAGGATGGGAAACAATACTCCAAGCAAATGGTAACCAGAGAAAAGCAGGAGTGGCCATACTGATATCTAATGAAATAAACTTCAGGTTAAAAAAGATAGTAAACGACAAGGATGGACATTACATAATGATAAAAGGCACAATGCAACAACAAGAAGACTTGACACTAATTAATATATTGGTGCATCCTGGTTGGGAGCATAAATATACAAAGAAACTACTAATAGATTTGAAAGGAGAAACTGAAAAACCCACAATCCTTAAATACCCCGCTAAGAGCCATGGACAGATCATCCAAACAGAAAATAAATAAGGAAATAACAGCTCTAAACGACACATTACAGCAACTAGACATAATTGACATTTACAGGACACTTCATCCAGCAGAAAGAGACTAGTCCTTCTTTTCTAGTGCACATGGAACATTCTCAAGGATAGACGACATGCTGGGACACAAAAGTAGCCTCAGCAAATTCAAGAAGATCGAAATCATACCAAGTGTATTCTCAGACCACAAACCTTTGAAACTGGAGATGAACTATAAAAGGAAAGCAGAAAAAACCATATACATGGAGATTAAACAACAGCTTATTTAAAAAGGACTGGATAAAAGAACAAATAAAAGATGAGATTAAAAAATATATAGAAACTAATGACAATGAAAATACAACGTATCAGAATTATTGGGACACAGCGAAAGCGGTAATAAGAGGGAAATTTATATCATTACAGGCCTATCTTAAGAAACAAGAAAAATCACA
>PVJL010003038.1:0-121550 GCA_004026885.1 Lyroderma lyra | reverse complement strand
AAGCTAAACCAATTAGAGAACAGAAGGACAATAGAAAAAATTAATATTAGGAAGAGCTGGTTCTTTGAGAAAGTCAACAAAATTGACAAACCCCTGGCGAGACTAATCAAAGGATGAAAGGACACAAATATCCAAAATTAGAAATGAAAGGGGAGAAATTACCACTGATACTACAGAAATACAAAAGATTATAAGAAAATATGAAGAACTTTATGCCACTAAATTTAACAACCTAGAAAAAATGGACAAGTTTCTAGAAATTTATAACCTACCAAGACTGAACCAAGAAGAACTGGATAATCTAGATAGACCAATTGATAGTGAAGAGATTAAAACAACTATCCATAATCTCCCTAAAGGCAAAAGCCCTGGACCAGATGGTCTCACCAATGAGTTCTACCAAGCATTCAAAGAAGAATTAACGCCTATCCTCCTCAGACTCTTCCAAAAAATTGAAGAGGAAGCAATACTTTCTAACTCATTCTATGAGGCCAACATTACTCTAATACCAAAGCCTGGCAAAGACAACACAAAGAAAGGAAACTATAGACCAATATCTCTGACGAACACAGATGCAAAAATTCTAAACAAAATATTAGCAAACAGAATACAACAATGCATCAAAAAGATCATACATCATGATCAAGTGGGATTCATCCCGGGAGCACAAGGATGGTTCAACATACGAAAATCAACCAATGTGATACACCACATAAACAAAATCAAAGATAAAGACCATATGGTCATTTCAATGGATGCAGAAAAAGCTTTCAACAAGATACAGCATCCATTTATGATCAAAACACTAAATAAAATAGGTATAGAAGCAAAGTATCTCAACATAATAAAGGCCATATATGAGAGACCCTCAGCTAACATCATACTGAATGGGGAAAAGCTGAAACCTATTCCCCTCAAATCAGGAACAAGACAGGGATGCCTCCTGTCACCACTGCTATTTAATATAGTACTGGAAGTTCTAGCCACAGCAATCAGGCAAGAGAAAGGAATCAAAGGTATCCAAATTGGGAAAGAAGAGGTCAAATTGTCACTATTTGCGGATGACATGATCCTTTATATAAAAAATTCCAAAGACTCCACCAGGAAACTATTAGAAACAATAAACGAATATAGTAAAGTCGCAGGATAAAAAATCAATTAAAAAAATCAACAACGAATCCACAGAAAAAGAAATGAGGGAGTCAATTCCCTTTGCTATCATAACAAAAAGAATGAAATACCTGGGAATTAGCTTAACACGACAGACTTATACTCGGAAAACTATCAGACACTTTTGAAAGAAACTGGAACAAACTTTAAGAGGTGGAAAAATATCCCGTTTGTGGACAGGAAGACTTAACATTGTTAAAATGGCCATTCTGCCCAAAGCAATCTACAGATTTGATGCAATACCCATCAAAATCCCACAATCATACTTTCGTGAAATAGATAAAAGAATTATTAGATTTATATGGAACCATAAAGACCTCAAATTGCCAAAGCAATACTACATAAAAAGAATAAGGCTGGTGGCATTACACTTCCTGACTTCTATTTATATTACAAAGCATCGATAGTCAAAACAGCTTGGTACTGGCAGAAGAGCAGAAATATAGACCAATGGAATAGAACTGAAAACCCAGAAATAAACCCACAAATTTATGGACAAATAATTTTCGATAAAGGAGCAAAAGACATACAATGGGGAAAAGACAGCCTCTTTAGTAGGTGGTGCTGGGAAAACTGGAAAAACATGCAAAAGAATGAACCTGAGCTGTGAACTCTCTCCATATACAAAAATTAACTCAAAATGATTAAAGACCTTCATATCAGACCTGCAACAATAAACTGTATAGAAGAAGACATTGGTACTAAACTTATAGACCTAGGACTCAAGGAAGACTTCATGAACCTGACCTCAAAAGCAAAGGAAGTAAAAGCAAAAATAAATGAATGGGACTATATCAAACTAAAAAGCTTCTGCACAGCAAAAGAAACCATCAACGAGGCAAAGAGACAGCCAACTGAATGGGAGAAAACATTTGCAAGTAATGCATCAGATAAGGGTCTAATATCTAAAATATATAAAGAATAAGACTTAATAACAAAAAAACAAACCCCATTGAAAAGTGGGCAGAAGAACTAAACAGACACTTCTCCCATGAAGAAATACAAATGTCTAGCAGACATATGAAAAAATGCTCATCCTCATTAGCTATCAGGGAAATGCAAATCAAAACCACGATGAGATACCACCTCACACCTGTGAGAATGGCTGTTATCAACAAGACAAGGAATAACAAGTGCTGGAGAGGAGGTGGAGAAAAAGGAACTCTGGTGCACTGCTGGTGGGAGTGCAAACTGGTACAACCACTGTGGAAGGCAGTGTGGAGGTTCCTCAGAAAATTGGGAATGGAGTTACCATATGACCCAGCAATCCCCCTTCTGGGGATCTACCCAAAAGACTTGAAAACCTTTGTCCGCAAAGACTTATATACCCCAATGTTCATTGCAGCGCTGTTCACAGTGGCCAAAACATGGAAACAACCAAGTGCCCTGCGACAGACGACTGGATAAAGAAGCTGTGGTACATATACACAATGGAATATTACTCAGCTGTAAGAAAAGATGAAATATTGCCATTTGCAACAAAATGGATGGACCTGGAGATCATCATGCTTAGTGAAATAAGCCAGACGGAAAAAACAAAGAACTGTATGACTCCACTCATATGCGGAATATAAAACTGAAAGCAACAAAAAAAGAAGAAATGAAGAAACAAACAACCCATGGACACAATCAATAGTTTAATGTTTATTTTGGAACAAGTATGTTAGGGAGGGGAGAAAGGGGAGGGGATGGGAGAGGAGGGAGGGGAAGCTAAATATAAGGTGATGGAAAGAGAACTCAAAAAAAAAATTAAATTAAATTAAAAAAAAAATGCAAATTCTCAGACCAATCCTGGATGTCTTGAATCAGAAAGTCTGGGGGTGGGGCAAAACACAGCGATGTTTTAATATAGCCCTCAGGGGATTAGGATGAACATTATAGTTTGAGAACCACAGGTATAAATTATATATTTAAAGTGGTCATTCATTGCCATTGCCATTATGTTTGGGTTTAATTTATATTAAATCCATTAAGAGTAGTTCATTGACCTTCCAATAAATATTCCCATGAAAGTAAATTCAAATAAAGGTAGGGTGGAGTTCAGGGTGGAGAGTTGACTAAGGTAAAAGTTAGCCATTAGCTTCTATCTGTCTCATACATAATCTCTAGAACAAAATCCTTATAGTAGTTTATAAAAAAATATTACATTGCTCAGATTTACTCAATCTCCTATGATACACCAGTTCTCAGCATTTGAGATGATTACCAACAACTGCCTAAAACAAACCTGACTTTGAAGAATAGGAACCCTACAGGGTCTGAGTATGAGTCTCAGTTCTGTTACTTTCCACCTTGGAAAATTCCCTTATCCATTTTAAGCCTCAGTTTTTCCAAATGTAAAATGAATATTACAGTAAAACCAACTCCTAGAAGAAAACACAGATAGTAAGCTCCTTGACACTGGCAATGATTTTATAGATTTGACACCAAAAACAAAAGCAACAAAAGCAAAAAAAAAACTCAAACTGGACTACAATACAACCTTCAGCATGGGGAAGTCATGAAAATCAAAGATGTTTAAAGCATACTGTATGACCCCACAATTCTACTTCTGGAAACTTGTCCAAAGAAATCTAAAACACTAATTCAAAAATATATAGATACATCCCTATGTTCACTGCAGCATTGTTTGCAATAGCCAAGATACAGCAGCAATCTCAGTGTCCATCAATAGATTAATGGATAAAGAAGAGGTGGTACATACACATAATGGAATATTACTTGGCCATAAAAAAGAATGAAATCTTACTATTTGTGACGACATGGGTGGAACTAGTAGGTATTATGCTAAGTGAAATAAATCAGACAGAGAAAGACAGATACCACATTATTTTACTCATATGAAGAATCTAACAAAATAAATGAACAAACAAAACAAACAAATTCACCGATACAGAGAACAAACTGATGATCACCAGATGAGAGGGGAATTAGGGGGATAAGTGAAAAAGGCAAATGGGATTAAAGAAGTACAAATTGGCAATTATAAAAACAGTCATGGGGATGTGAAGTATATATAGTATGGAAAATACAGTCAATATTATTGTAACAATTATATATGGTGTTAGGCGGGTACTAGACTTACCTGAATGATCACTTCATTAGGTATATAAATGTCTAATCAGTATGCTGTACACCTGAAACTAATATATTGTATGTCTATGTAATCAGAAAATACACTTCAAAAAAAGTACAGTGCCTGGCACAAAGCTGTTCCCAACCCACAACAGTAGTTTTACCATTATTAGCTAACAAATTTTTCTATTTTAAATATTTCAAACATATTTAAATCTCTAGGAAGTAAAGGCTCTAACACGTAAATCACTCTCTATAGGAAAGCACCTGATAAGTGATTTTTTTAAATGAAGGTGACAAAACTGCAACCACATTCATTCCTAACAAAGGATCCTGTGATTAAAAAAACAGCTCATTCTACAATAAAAGCAGTATACACAATATCTAACCGCAAACACCCTGATCAAGAGAAAACATTTCAAAATATTTACTTTAAAGATCCCAGAGCTATTAAGGGTGGAAAAGCCAAGGCACAGTACAGACTTGTGCAGATTAGTCAAGAATGTGATTAGAGGAATTAAAGAAATTACATTTTGGCAAGGTTGAAAAAGAAGGCAGGCAAAATTCCAAGTTTCTACTGGTTCATTCAAATGTATATTACCCTTCCTTTTTGCAGCTGATAATTTAACACATATTTTATATTATAATTAAAAGATCAATAAGCCATGTCAAAAGAAAACTGTCAGTTAAGAATTTTTAAAATATGTTCTGGGTTAATTTGAACATCATTACCAAATCCTGTTTAACAAATGCTCAGGAGGTGATGCCTTATCTTCCTCCAGACCTGGGTATGCAACAGCTAACAGAAGTGGGCAAATTCCTGAGCTCCCTACCTGATCTTCCTCCTCCTACTTTTGTGCTCCTGCTGTCCATTCTCCTACAGGATCCTAATCTGCTCCTCCAGCAGGATAAAGCCCCCTTCCTACCTCAGGGCCTTTGTTCATGCTATGTCACTTCTGCTTCCCCGCTCACAGCATCTACTCCCAACCTTCATTCACCCAGCCAATTCTCTCTTTTTTTAAGTCGTGAAGTAGTTCATCAATACTAAAGAGTACACTCCAAAGAAGTAGGTGCGGCTGGAGCAGGAGAGTAGCCCAAGGGCCTCGAATGGCAAGAGGAAGGTACACTCCTAGGAGATAGGAGAGGGTTTGAGTAGACAAATGGCCCAAGAGCCCACCTAGCCAATTCTATGAGTCCTTCAGGTAAACACACTTTTAGGTCAGTTAGGTTTTCAGACATGTAGTACTGTCAGATGAGAAAGTAAATTCTTTCAACATTTTTCTGGTTTCCAAAAGCTAACTTCAGATTTAAAATTCTGGGAGTTGGGCTTACAAAACCAGATAACATAGTACACTTAAGCTGGTATTAAATAGCACCATGGGTAATGACTGTCTGTCCCACCTAGTCTAGATAAAAGAGGGAAACAGACACATCTATCTGTTTTCTTGCCCACCTCCTCCCCAACATGACTTCATTCTCACCTTATCTTTCCACCTTTAGCATCATGTGAAAAGCCCTGGTGAGGGGGAGAAGCTGCTTCTTATCACGATCGTGGTGACACAGGGCCACACACACGGTATTAACCACGAACTGCAGGCGGCCTCCACTTCGTGCCCTTCATCCACTGCCTTCCATTTTGCTTGCTCGCCTCGCCCCTCATCTCTCTTCCAGCTTTCCCTTACTCTTGCTCACTCAGCTTCTCTCAAGATGTGAGACACTGTGACATGGCAAAAGGTGGCTGGATTTAAACCACGCTCATGCACCCGTGGCCTGCCAGCCGCACGTGGCCCAGGACAGCTTTGGACACGTCCAACCAAAATTCGTAAACTTTCTTAAAACACTATGAGATTTTTTGTGACCTTATTTTTTTTTTCTGTAGCTCATCAGCTATCATTAGTGTTGGTGAATTTTATGTGTGGCCCAAGGCAATTCTTCTTCCAGTGTGGCCCAGGGAAGCCAAAGGGTTTGACACCCCTGATTTAAAAACTCAAGACTCCTGCAAGCTACATTCACTTAAAGAAACCTCTAAACATATGGCAGGAAATTATCCTGGAGTCTGGGAAAGGGGAAGAATTAAGTCAAAAGACAGTTCAGGGAAAGAGTGGAAAAAGAAACTGGATGAATGAAGTGGTAGACTGATGGGCCTTTCTCTTATAATTAAGTACCTAACACTCACAACCCGAGACCTAGAGGTGAGAGTTTATGTACCTTTTTAGGCTTATAGCTTCTGCCTCATACTCCAGAAAGAATGTAATCTGATAAAGAAGCCCAAGTTACTTTCTGACAAGGGTGTTTCAAGAAGATGATCTATCTATACTTGCTACTCAGCCCCCAAAAATACAGTTAAGGAACTGCAGTCAGCTCTGTGTATGGATGGACGTGGGAGGAAGGGTAGCTTCCACCATGTTACTAATAACAGTTTTTTTCTTTTTTTGGTAATAAACACTGTAATAGTGATCATAAAAGCCAGTTAAAGATTGGAACTTCTCTTCAGAATTACCAATATCTAAAAAGACACTAAAAATTACGACCTTGGTGGGAACCACAGATTGACTGCTTATTTATCCCACCTGCAATGTGTTTGTTTTTTGTTTTCAAATAGGAATTCATTATTCTGAATACCTGCATCCAACCCAGTGTTATTAAAACCAGTGGCATTCCAGACTTTCTCACATGAAAAAGCAAGTCTGCACTCTGGAAGGCCTCAGAGTTACCGTGGAGGGAAAAGACCAAGACCGACACCCACTGAGGTGGTCTTCCCTAGGGAACTTTCTGACTCTGTGAGTGTGCAAACCCCCAACCCCAATTAAATAGCACCAGAAGCTATCAGAAGATGAAAGCAGTCCCAGGACAAGTCCTGTTTGCTTCCTCCAGGCAGACAATAGGCAGCCACCTGCTGGGGGATTTAGTCACCAGCTTTCAAGTTCCTATGTCACAGAGTCATTGCTGCTTGTACCTCAGAGCTCAAGGAGAAGAAAGAAACAAAGAAGCCAGGTGCTGGGGGCAGAGGGAGGAGTGAGGGGGCTTCTATCTCACACCACACAATGCAGCGCGGGGCTGTGGAAGCCAGAGTGCTCCCATCTCAAGCTGTGTGCTGGAACAGTGAGCCGGAATAGGAAAAGGAAGGAAAAACAGTCCTTTCTAAGGACGGCTGAATCTTTTATCCAAATAAACAAAAACTGCTGAACATGAAACAGAGTCTGACGTGAAACACTGTGTGTGGAGCACTCTTCTGTCAGTTTAGTTCGATTTTACCATGAACAATTCCTTGGCAATTCTCTTCACCAATAAACTTAAAATAAACTAAGTCAGCCAAAGGACACGGAATCACGGTTTAGTAAGTAAAGCTCTCTCCCACAGAGCGAGTCAGGCGTTGCAGAAACAAGTGGCCTGCAGTCACACCTACTGCAGGAAGTCAGGGGGCAGATCTTGCAGAAAGGTTTTGATGAGGCATTCTCCCATTTCCTCTAGAAGGCTTTGGAACAAGACGCTTGGGAGAACCACCATCAAATTAGAGAGAAAAAGAAATAAAATCAGAGAGTAGAAATGTTGAAAATTCATATATGCTTCCTTCCCTTCTGTTTTCCTGTGGAATAAGTGGAAAAAGAAAAGAAATTTCTTTGGAATTACTGGCAGAATTAAAATGAAAATATTAAATTTACACGATCTCACCTATAATTCCATACAATAAACAGTTCTTTAACCAGGCTATAAAATTTCTGCATTTATATATTTACACTTACCTTCCCTTCCATTTTATTCTTACTGCATAAATATACCAGTCATTATAAGCTGTTTTAAAATCCTGATCAGAAAAATATTTTAATTAAATTACAATTCCAAAAGAAACTTTACCACTGTTAATATTTTATATTTTTTCCATGCAAACATAGACATATAAATACATGGTTAGGTGGCAGAGATGTTTATAAAAATGTCCTCATACTATACATATTGGATTTTTTTCACCTATGTTGTACTTGTTTGTTCAAATAAATACAAATATTTTTTTAAACATTATTGGCAAATATCTATGCTGCTTACTGTTAAAACAGTCCTGGAAAGCAAACAGGAGTATCTATATGCACTGCTGAGGGTTTAACATCATAGAAGGACCAAGTTCACCTACAGTGATCACAAAATCAGGAATCCTCCACATACCACTGACAAATCTTTAGAAAGTCCTCCTGGGTTAATAACTAAAATAACATTAAGAAAGGAGTTTGGATCTTTCCTAGGTAGTCCTCTGGTTGCCTTAAGTGAGAAAAATCTTTAATAATCATTTTCACTGAGGGCCTGCAATACGGTTTAAAATGACTTTATATTTATGAAAGTATAATGATTATCTTAATTATGAATCCATAAAAAATTCTTTCCTCAAGGAACCATCATAATGAATTTTTAACACACATAATAATAAAAGGACCTGACCAAACCAAAAGACAAATGAGAAACAGTTTTCTTAATAATAAAGAACCATATGCAATTGTAGTTATGAAGAAAGATTATGAATTTTATAGTATGGAGCACTTTAAAAACAGGATAAAAATTTATCAATATTTCCTGCACTTCTGATTAGGGAAAAATTTTTAAATGTGAGATGATCTCAAGAAATTTCTTAACTATATGATCAAAGACTTTACCATAATTGGAAATAAGGTTTTTGGTTTGTTGTTGTTGTTGTTGTTGTTCTTTTGGGTAGTTCCCTGGCTGGGAATTGAATCCAAGCTCAGCTCAGCGTTGAGTGTGACGAAGCCTGGCCACTACACCCCCAGGGAACTCCTTTGGAAATAAGGTTTTACATCATCATTCTTTGATCTAAAACTTCCTGTTTCCTGCCCACCACCAGTTTCCCGGTTCATAACATGGGCTAGCCCACTTCAAAGCCACAGTGTGTTTTACTATTACGTGGTGGTGTAGACTGAGTTAGGCTGTACATACACCGATACACAAGAAGTATACTTGTATCATTTGTGTAATGCTCTCATCACGCAAAAAGAGAATTCTTGTCATCAGCCCTGTGTTTTTAAACTATATGAGAGAAAATCTAATAGACAGGGTTGTTTAATTGTCTCTATAAACAGTAATTTATTCAGAAAGAATCTGCACACAACCAAGGCATAGCTCACATTCAACATGGCTAGCAGCTCATTTTAATCTGTTTCCACTACGACCATTTTAAAATTAACGAACTTTCTGCTCTTAAGCCACATATTCTCATCGTCTTGAACACAGTCTTTGCCAAAACTTAATACAGTTGATTCTCCATTAACGGGCACCCACGGGGATTAGTAGATGCCAGATCAAATTTTGCCAGTTACTTGAGTGCCGATTAACGGAGCGTCTACTATATTAGGCTTCTTTTCATTCTTCCAAGGAGTTTAGATTAACCCACTGTTGCAGGGTAAAGTGTTACCTGACAGAGAACAGGTAACGTTGCCTTTCACACTTACCCAGGACATTCCAGGGCTCTTCTGTGAATTCAAGTGCTTTTCCATTGACAATATGTTAAAATAAATGTTCTTGCTCATTGGACCCAGTACACTGTCAGCCTCACGTTAGAGGGCTCACAAAATTCAGACAGCAACCCTTTGTACCACGCAAAACACAGATTACCAAATGAGCAGCCAGCATGTCTCAGGGACTCTCATGCTGCAATTTGAGAAGGCTGAAAAAGGACACCAAGAAAGGGAGCTGCTAATTAATTCTCCTCTCCATCAGCCCCCAATGTTTCAAACAACAACTGATCTGGGAACATAGTTTTGACATTGTTGAAATAATGACTTGATTTGTTCCCAAAACACTGGGAGAGCTGCTGCAACCCTATCTTGTGAGAACCGTTTGTACTCTTTTCTTCTCAAAGCCAGAAGCAAGGCTTGCTTCCAAAAACAAGGAATATTTCCTGTCTTTTTTTCCAAGTCTGACCGTTAAGGGCTGAATGGCCATGCATTAAAGCCTTCTCAACCTGACACTGAATTATATGCTATTTCAGATTAGCCAAAGCAAAATGCCAAAACAGAGTTTCCTGACCAATGGTATTAAAATACAGATGACATACAAAGAGCCCAGAAACAGAAATTAGGACACAAGGTTACCTTGTGTTACAGTGTTACGGAGATAGGGTGGTGGTATTGGTGATGGTAGTAAAAATGGCTACAGGAGAATCAACAGTTAAAGAGCCACAACATGATGAGTAATTGTATTGCAGAGAGTTGCAAAGTGGCACAAGATGAAAAACGGCACAAACGAGACTACAGAAATGTTATCAGGACACTGTTCTCAGGTCCACCTTCAGCCATCACCATCCTATACCTTCTCTTCACAGACCAAGAGCTTGAAAGGTTCACCGATATACACCACTTTCTCAACTTTTGCACAACTGACATTTGGGGCTGGATAATTCTTTGATCTGGATGGTTCTGTGTGTTGTAGGGTGTTCAGCAGCGTTCCTGGCCTCTGCTCGCTAGGATGACAGTGGCACCACTCACCTTGATTCAGCTGTAATAACCAAAATATCTTCAGACGTAGCCAAATGTCCCCAAGAGGAAAATGTCCCAGATTGATGACCACTGATCTGCCCTAAGCCACCATGCAGTCTGCACACTAAACCACAGCACTAGCTAAGGTGGCACGTGGGGGCTGAAGTCTTTCATCCATCATCCACTCACCAAGGCTAACAACACCCAGAGCCTGTGCCCACCCCGAGGGGTCACTCCTTCTTCTAATGTCCTCAAAGGACCACCCAGGCCAGTAGAAGCACTGCACCTACACCTGCCATCGCTGCTTCCTCACACCCCACCTGCTCCTCCACCCTCTCCTCTGAGCCCAGCAGCCATCAAGCCCCTGGAGCGGGACTTGCTGCCAAACCCACAAATCTGACACAATTCTCATCGCTCCATAGGACTGGACATTGGTAACTGTTCCCTTCGTGAAATGCAGATTTCCTCAGAACTCTGGCTGCCCCTCCTCAGTCTCTTCTGCAGGCTGCTCTTCAGGGCTGGGCCTTAAGTCCTCTTCTGCCACTTCCTGTCCCAGCCCCTAACTTGGTGGTCTTATTACCTCACAGCTACAATGACCATCTATTAGGGGAGGCTCACAGAACCCAACTCACATGCTCTTTTTCTCTTTTCTAAACTTTAAATGCACATTTCCAACTAACATCTCCCTTTTGATATCTTGCAGACCTTAGAACTTAATCTGTCTAAAACTGAGCTCCTCCTCCTCCCCCACCAACCTCCTAGGCTTCCTCACACTGAGTAGCAAGCAGCAGGGCCTCCCAGAACCTGGGCACAGTACCAGACGCTTCCCTCTTCCCATTCGGTTAGCTCACAGAGATCCTCTCCTATCCTAAACCTCCTCTGTGTCCACCTTTCTCTAACCCTGTGGCCCCTGCCCTAGCCTAGGCTATGACTTCTCTCCCCTGGGTGTTACTGCAGGTACCTCAGTCCTCACGCCACCCCCTGCAGGAAATTTTCCAACCTGTAGTTCTAATTGTATCTATCACTCACCAGCTTAAAACTCTTCAATGATTTCCCATCACTTTTGAGATAAAGTTTAACATGGTTCACCAGGCCTTTTTACGTTCCCCCGCAACCGCCACACACGCCCAGCTCCAACCCCGCCCTCCAGTCTGAAATCACACACTGAATCTCCTTGGTTCGGAGCACAGGCTGCTCTTCCCCACGTCTGCAACAGCGTCTTCCCCAAATGTGCCACTGCACCTGGCTAACGCCACCTCACCCAACAGGTGCCAGCTTAACCACCTCTGACCCCCGCCTCTCACTAATGTCCCCAGTACTTTGTGCCCATGACAGTGTGCACTTCCCTTCAGAACTTACTCTGCTGACTTGCCCAACTGCCCCAAAAAGCATGCTCTATCTCCTTTTCACTGCCCATCAGCCTCAACCTCACCTACTCCATACAGTGCTGGCTGGTCCCTCTAATTAATCGCTCATCTCAAATTTGTTGTAGACAATCATCAATACCAAACATAAGTACAAAGACTACAGAATGTCCCTTTCTGCACCACATGCTGTAGTGATATGAAAATACATGCATGACATGGAACTAGCTTTCAAGAAAATTATCAAGGGAGAGAAATAACATAACATAAAATGTTATACTTACTAAGGAGCATGTAACGAGTAAGTAAATTAGTAAAGGCACCCTCAGAAAATGGGAAGTTAGGAGATGTATAATTGAGAAATTAAGAGGATGGAGAAGAAACAACCTGGAGCCTCCTTCCAGAGAAGGATTGGGACTCGGATTTTAATGATGGTGAGGGGCAATGAGCTGACTCTCCCTCCCCGAACAACAGGGAGGCCAAGGGGGACGCAGTTCAACCACAATTTTCTCAAAATAGATACAACTGGATAGAAATACTGATAAATAGGTTGGGTGAAAGTTACCTTCCTGTTACCTCTCATTGTACTTTTGTGCATGACAATTAAAAACTGGAAAATTTTCAACCAGTAACCTTTACAAGTATCATTTATGAAGTACTTACTGTGCCAGATGTCTTACAAATAGGCCTTTATTTGATTCCTAGGGCCATCCTCTGAGAGGAGTATTTTTATGTCCTTTTTACAAATGGGACAACTGAAGTTCTGACTCAAACAGAGACAGAATTCTCGGTCCAACTGGACTCCTAACCCTATGTTCTAAGCTGACTCCAACAAGTAACTAACCAAGACATACCTTTTGCTACACTGTACCCATCTTTGAAATCCACCTGTTTGGAGGAACTTTTGCAGGTATCTATAATTAAGTCTGGAATGTTCCAACTTGAACTAGTAGCTGTCAATTTAGTTTTTAAAATAGCTCTGGCCTGAGGCAAGACGTGCCTCCTAAGTACTTCAGATGTTTGTCAGGTTCTGGAGTAACCTTTACTGAAAAGCTGTAAATTCTTTCGTTCCCCTTCCTGGAGAGCTGAGACTAATCCCAGAATGCTGAAGATTTCTGCATCTCCTTTACACACAAATTCTTACCAAAAAGGGGGGTCCTAGGCCCCTTGGACTGCACATATTCTCCTACTCAGTTGTCTAGGCAAAGACATTTACTGAGCACTTATTACATGCTAAACACTTTGCAATACCACCTCTCTTAAATACAATTATCCTAAACTGGGTGCTTTATTACCTCCATTTCACAGATAAGGAAGTGGAGGCTGAGAAAAGTTCAAGCTCTGTGTCCTTTCCACTCTCCACACTGTGCGGACTCTGCCAGTCTGCTGCCCCCAAGGTCTGTGCTCAGAGACAAAACAGGGCGAATGCCTTAACAAAGATGCAGGATGGGGGCGGGGGTGGGGGGGTGGATCAAGCCAGTTGATAAATATTTGAGCCAAATAAGGGCAAGTTGCTGTGATGTATGAGAAAATGAAAGGAATGTGCCGTCAAAGAAATTAAATCTATGTGCAGTGTTAAAGACAGCACAATAAGTGAAAATGAGAAAAAGGTCCCCATGAAGGTTTTCATCCTTGGCACTACTGACACTTGGGACTGGACAACTGCTTGCCGTGGGGGCTGTCCTGTACACTGTAGGTGTTTAGCAGCATCCCAGGCCTCGAACCACTAGATGCCAGCAGCACCCCTCCCTGAAACATAACAACCAAAAATGTCCCCAGGTGACAAAATCCTCCCCACCCGCAAAGCACCTCGTGATCCACTGCTCTAAATAAGACAGGTGCTGAAATACTAGGAAATAACTGGTTATTTCAGGGTATCTTAATCAGCTGCAAGTTTTCAGAGTTCTTTTTCAACATATTAAGACATGAATCAATCAAATGCAGAATTATACTCTTAGAAAAAACAGAGACCCCCCAATAACCTGTTCATCAAGGATATAGCAGCATTTAAAAGACAATGTTTATATTCTCCCAGACCTGTGGTTTGTTGAAAATTTAATTTACCCCATCCATGCTTTGATCTTCTAGCAAATTATTTCCTGAGACAAGATTTAACGTGAAAGAATGCTACAGGCTAACCAGCTGTCAGCGGAACTGGCATCAAATTCCAGGTGGCAAGGGGAGAGGGGGCTTCCTGTCCTCTCCAAAGGGACCCTACTTAGTAACATGCCAAATGCCACTGCAGGCTCCAAATTTCCTGTGAAGAAAATAGAGGTTCAAACTACAATGCAGCTTACTTAGTCTTGTGTTCAAAGGAGAAAGAGACTTTTAGGAGGTGGGGTCAATTTTATATCCCAACACTAGTAATTCCATTAGGAAAAGTATTTTGTTGTTGTTTTACTTTTATTTCTTAATTTCACAATAAGGAGTCTTGCTTCTATAGCTTGTTTTCACTAAAAGAGGGGCACTTCTCACAGTCCTTGCTCATCTGGCACTTGTCCTGCAAGGTGTGTTCTGCCAGCCAGATGGAACAGATGAGCCCTAAATAAAATGATTGTGTTAGAAATCACATGCTTGGCCTATAGGAATGCTGGCTGCAAATAAAGACCAGAGATTAATTTTGCTATGTACTTATACCTTATCTTGTGCGGTAAGTAGAATAAAACACATACACAAACACACACACGATGTCCAAGTCCTAATTACCAAAACTATGAGTATGTTATGTCACAGGGCAAAAGGGACTTTGAAGATGTGATTAAGGTTAGGAACCTTTGAGATGAGAAGACTGGCCTGGGTTTACCTGGGTGGGTCCATGTAATCATATGAGTCTCTGAGAGCAGAGAGCCTAGAGCCTTTTTCTGACTGTGGTCAAAGAGAAGGATGGATCACAGAAACAGCAGCAAGAGAAATGTGAAGCACGAAAGGGATTCAACTCATCCTTGGTGGCTTTGAAGATGGAAGAAAGGGTTCAGGAGCCATGGGATAACAGGTGGCCTCTAGAAACCAGGAGCAATGAGGAAAAGGGCTCTCTCCTAGAACCAGCCCTGCCTACCCCCTGACTTGATTCCAGTGAGTCCTGTGTTGACATTCTCACCTAAAGGACTACGAGAGAATACATTTGTGTTATTTTAAGCATTAACCCTACCAGACCTGAGACCCTGAACCTAACTGTCCCCTATCCCTGGGCTCCTGAGCATGAAAGAGAAAAAACCAACATGATATAGAAAAATGTTAGTTACATGCAAACATGTGGTTAGAATAAGATGGAACTTGGACACATTGTAGAAAACAGGTCTACCTTTCATTTCGAAAATTAGGTCCAGCGGTCTAGCGGCAGGTTCGGAGATGACGGAAAATCGGTACGGCGGTCTGGGAGGGTTAACTTTTTCAGCTTTGTTATAGCAGGAATAGAACACATACAGATTTTGCTCCCTGAAGTGGGGTGCTGCAGTAACAAATACCAAGAAATGTGGAAGCGGCTTTGGATTGAGCAGTGGGTGGAGCCTCCTTTTTGAAGGAGGATGGTAGAAACTTCTAGATTGCCTTGAACAGAAGAACAGACCTGTTAACAGTCATATGGATGTTGAGGACTATTAGGGAGGACTCAGAAGGAAGTAGAGAGCATGATAAAGAAAACATTGCCTCAGGTGATCTTGTCTGTGGCCCAGGAGGGCTCTGCACGGGGCCCAACACACATTCATACTTTCTTATAACATTATGCAAATTTTTTGTGAACTTTTTTTTAGCTCATCAGCTATCATTAGTGTTAGTGTATGTTATGTGTGGCCCAAGACAATTCTTCTTCCAATGTGGCCCAGGGAAGCCCAAAGGTCCAACACTCCTGCCTTAGAGAATACCCAAATTGTCAAGAGCAGAGGAAATCACAAATACTTCCATTCTACCACACTGCTGTGCACCAAGCAACATGGAGCCTCGGAGTGGGGGAAAAGCCCTGGCCACTGAGCAGGACAACTCCACTGGCCGGCCGCTATACTGTCCAGTCGGTCTCACTGTACAGGGAGGAAGAGGAAAGCTGTTGTCACTGGAATGCCACTCACTTCCTGCCAGGCATGTAACGTGGGGCAGACAAATCTCTGCAGCGCACTTGGGGATGACAGTAGCACACGTCTCACACGACTGTTATGGGGATTAAAGGAGGTCATGCGTGGAAAGCTCTAGCACTGCAAGCACTCAAAAATGTGACCTATTTTTCTGACGTAGTCTACAGGGAAAATGACTGGAGAGGAATATGTCCTTTTCTCCCACAGGAAAGCTGAGTCCTCCCTAGGGAAGACTCAGGGTCTAAGCATCAGAGAAGGAAGTAGAGACAAGCTCAGGGGGGTGCTCAGGAAGCCCCTGCTACATACGTCAAAGGCGAGGTTTGGGGCTTCAATGGGGCTCTTCCAAAACATAAGGGACAGATGGACCAGGGTCGAGGGAGGCTGCCCTAGGCAGCAGAGAAAGAAAAAAGGAGGGTGAGTTGTTTTTCTGGGGGACTCTATTACTAGAAACTTGCTAAATACAGCTTGAGAACATTGGGCAGACCCAACTTGGACAGGAAGTGATGCAGCTGGGTCCCACGGTCTAGAAGCCAACAGGAGGGGGCGACGGGGGCATCCTTAAAAGAAAGACATCCATTCTCCAGCCTGGCTTCCTACCTCAGCCTTCCCTCTCCCCCCCACCCCGCCCACCCCCATCCATAGAATTATAATACACATCAAAAATTAAAAGACTACAATTGTTCCTACATAGGCAAAGAAAATTTTACAGAAACTCACAGAATTTTCTACTTGAGAAGAACGATAGGTTCCCCCCCCCCCCATTGTAAAAATTTTCAGTTTTGGTGCTTTCATAAGGTTTCTGGGAGAAAATACCATGGGGATAAAAAAAGGCATTTGAAGATCTTTTCTCTTTACATCTGTAACCTTGACTATAAATTATAGTAGTTCATTTCCCAGGATTAACAGTCAATAGTTAAATGTCAGCCAGCAGGCTACTGTATAACTAAGGCGGTGAGTGGGGGAGAACCCCCTTAGACATGATTAAGACAAAACCAAGTGGTGAAGAATTAAATCATTCTTCTCTACCACGTTTATAAGACATATTATGTCTGCCAACACAGTCAGCATTTTCTGTTTAAAGGCTATTATTTTCCTCCTTTCTTTCTTTCAAAAATATCTCCTAGTGCCTGCTGAGAAGACATCACATCTTACATTAATTTCTGTTGGTAGTAAAACCCACAGCCTCCCCAGCAATATGATTAAGGCACAAATTTTTATGAGCAAAGCACATGTACCCACTGAACACAATAATGCTTTCAGAAAAGAACAAACCTCAAAAGGTCTTCAACAATCTCATTGTTTTAGATTCACAAGTGGAAAAACGTACACATCTACATTACATTTTCTGAATTTCCACAATTTGGGTAGGTCTAAAGGCTCATTCTTCACACTCCCACTATTTATTACTCAATGCCCTTTCCAAGTAAACCCAGATAGGCAGTTGTCAAAGCAGATGCGTTATTTGGGTGCATAAGACCACAGAAATAGATCTTATCTGTGCCCACCCCTCCCCACTGCTCCCCATGCTGCAAACTCTGCTAAAAAGCAGAGTGGTACAAGGGACAGGGTGACTTGTATTATCCTCCTTATCTCAACCCAAATCTGCAGAATCTGGGAGTGTTAGCTAGTGTCCAGATCCTTCTGAAAGGATGATGTGAGCGCCTAGTAATTTTGTTTTGCTTTTCATAAACATGGGAAAGGGGAGGTATGGCTTAGAAACAGTTAGATAATGAACTTAGCTCCTGAAAACAAATTCCAGCCTACTTTTTGAAGAGGAAAACAACATAATGTGTAGGAACTATTCAAGGCTCACATGACGTTGGCATCTGCCTCCCTCACTCTGGCAGGAGCTAGGCACGCCGCCCTGTTTTGAACAACTGGGCTGGAAGAACCAGTCTATTTTCCCTGACTTCTCACCAGGCAGTGTTCACCATCAAGCAGGATGGTCAGACACCCGAATGCAATCCAATAAAAAGTATTCGGGACTCAACTAAGTCAAATAAATCAGGATTGGAAGATCTTAAGAGTGTTTTCAAAGATAAGGTAGATATGGTATATATAAAACGTTCCATTTTACAGGCCTCTTCCAAGGGCATAAAAGGTTTCCTGCACTCAGTACCCAGACTTGCCAGACACTTTAAATGCATCATCTGATCTGTTCCTTACAAAGGACCCAGTAACAAACTGCCTCAGTGTTCATGTTTCAATGAGGAAACTGAGGCTTAGAAAGGTTAAACGATATGCCCGAAGTTGCAAATCAGAACACCTAAACTCTGAGCCCAGATTCATGCTCTTAACCAGCGATTTAACATCAAGGATATACCAGGATTAGCAGAAGATTTTAAAAACAGCTATGACTCCTAAATTGCCCTAAGGGTTTAACAAATTTCACTGACAAAATTAATTATCTCCTTTTTTCAACAACCTTTACTCCTGCATAGGAAAACCTCACACCCAGCTTTGCCTCTGACTGGTAGTAAGTCACAAACTCTCCCTGGAGCTGGTTTCAAAGCAATACAAAAATTCAAAAGTGCCTTCTTCAAAGAGTCACCATCACTGCAGGACACAATCCAATTCCAAAACTGTGTGACCAGCAACTGCATGGAGCCAGATGCCTCATTATCTTAGGCAACTTGGCCAGCCTCAGAACACAGCCCCCTCCCTGTGCCCTCCTGCAGCTGTGCACACAGGGCTTATTGATACCACAACTGCCAGTTTTGTTTTCTGGCCAAGAGATAAGAAAAACACGGTTGACTGAGATGCCACTGTTGGTAGGGAAATCTCAAATCTACTCCAGAAATCAAGAGGCGCTTTTTCTATAAACTCAGAAAGTTTTACCCACTTCCAAGATGTTCCAAAATCAGTGATTAAGACTGCAGTTTAGTCCCAGGCTTACCTAGCAAACTGCATGCTCAAGCCAAGTAGCTCCGTGAAAACTTTCAAATAGGCAAGGTTTAGCTTCTGAATATCAGCTATATATCTCAACACAAAAGTAGAACAATTAGACCAAGTAGAATGGTGGCTGCCAGGATCTGGAGGAGGGGGAAAATGAACAGTTAGTGTTTAACAGGCACAGAGTTTCTGTTTGGGAAGATGTAAAAGTTCTGGAGATGGATGGTGGTGATTGCTGTACAACATATAATAAATGTACTTAATACAAATGAATTATATACCTAAAATGATTAAAACAACAACAAAAAAACTTGTGCTAACATTTAAGTGACTGCTTCTTTTTGAAACCTCTCACAAAGGGAAGTAAGGCCACAGCGCCTTTAAAAAAATCACTGAAAGATTCTGAGCCTATAAGGAAGACTCTGAATACAAGTTTAAGGCCCAGAGCTCCTAAAAAAAATGAATGCTCTTAAGTTACTTTTTAATTTGTATGCACTGCATGCCTAAGTGGAGTCAATGTCCCCTTAGCGCAGCTGTGTCCAACCTTTTGGCTTCCCTGGTCTACACTGGAAGAACTGTCTTGGGCCACACATAAATACACTAACACTAATGAGAGCTGATGAGCTAAAAAACAGGTTGCAAAAAAATCTCATAATGTTTTATGAATTTGTGTTGGGCCGCATTCAAAGCCGTCCAGGGCTGTAGGTTGGACATACCTATCACAGAGGCTTCTGAAGAGGACTGAGCACAGGGGCTCACAGCAGCCCACCCAGTATTTCACTGTCCCATTAGGAACTGAATGTTTGTGCCCACCCGACCCCCATTTATATGTTAAAGCCTTAACTCCCAATGTGATGGTATTATCTAGAGGGGGGTGCTTTGGACTCATCGCTGAGGCCATGAGGGAGAGCCCCCAAGATGGGATTAGCGCCCTTACGAAAGAAAAGCGAAAGAGACAACAGAGCCCTTCTTCTCTCCACCACGTGGGGACACAGCAGGAAGGTGGCCTCTACACGCCTGGAAGTGGGCTCTTCCCAGAACCCAGCCCTGTGGCCCCTTCACCTTGGCTTTCTCAGCCTCTAGACTGTGAGAAATAAATGCCTGTTGTTTAAGCTGCTGAGTCTACGGTACTGTTATAACAATCTGAGTTGACTAAAACAAGTCTACTCCATATTAATCTGTGCTTGCACTCATATTCAATCATTGGGAGGAAAACAGTTTCCAAAACGACTCATTCCTGAGCGTGCATTTTGGGCACCACAGATCAGGTGGGTATCAGTACACGTTCTCTCTCTTGGTGTCGTGTAATGGCAGCAGTCTGGCTCACACAGACACACACACACAGAAGTAGCAATTGTTTTTTCCACTTTATGGGCTATTTCACAGTAATGCTGAGGAGATGCCAAGAGGCTGTCACGATTCAGAACGAAATGGTCTGTGGCTCACTGGAGTCTCTTTTCTCAACTCAGACAAAGTCTTTTCTCTGACATTAAACCCATGCTGCTGACCCCTGATGCTCTGTTTTATCACCTGAGAATGCACTAAGAGCTGCAATTTAAATGACTCACACTCCCCACAATCAAGTATCTTCATCCAACTCTCAAACTTAAAGAGTTTTGTTTTGCAATTATTGACCTATTTAATCATTTTTTTCCTCACTTAATCCAAAAAGTGAATAATTATGTACTTCTTATCCCTGTTTTGGCATCTTATTTCTCTCTCATTGGAGGGAAAAAAAAAGGAAAACTTGAGCTAGAAAACTGACCTATACCAACCTAGGTCAGTGTATTTCTTTTGAATTACATAAAATTCTGATTGGTTTCCTTTAAATTTTCAATAAATTAACATTATAAAAATGGTGGTTAACATCCAAAATGAAACAATATAAAAATGAAAACATAATCCTCCCTAATACAAAAATGTTAGAAAAACCTTAACAATTAGAATAGTTACAATTAAAACATGAATAGCTAGCCAGATCAATAGAACAGAAAAGTCAGAAATGGACACACAAGCATGTATGAGTTGGCATATGATAAAGGGGGCATTTTCGATCAAATGGGATACATGGATTATTACATAAATGGTTGGGAAAACCAGTAGCCAACTGAAAAAAGTGAACTGAGATCCCTACTTACTAACATAAATTCAAGACAGATTAACAATTTAAATAGAAAAACTGAAACCAAAGAAGTACTAGAAGAAACCCTGGGCAATTAAAAAAAAATAATAATTTTAGAGTGAGGAAAGTCTTTTCCTCTTTATGGACATTAAATTCAGAGGCCTTAAAATCCGTCTCTGATAAATTTGTCCACAAGGAGAAATGCAATATAATCCAAGTCAAAAGATGAACAAGAAACTGGGGACAACTCCAGTTCTTACCATAAACAGGGATTATCTCCCTTCTACACAAAGTGACACAACTTGATAACAACCGAATAGCAAAGGATAGAACAGTTAACAGAAAGGTTCGTATATATTTATGAAAAGGTGCTCAACCTCCTATGAGAAATACAAACTGAAACCACGAGATACCATTTTTTCACCTATCAGAATGGCAAAGATTAAGAAGTTTCATAACATCCCAAGCTGGCAAAGATGTAGAGTAGTGGGGTCCAACCTTTTGTTTTCCCTGGGCCATACTGGAAGAAGAAGTGTCTTGGGCCACATAAAATACACTAACACTAATGACAGTTGATGAGCTAAAAAATGGTCACCAAAAAAGCTCAAAATGTTTGAAGAATTAGTGTTGGGCCACATTTAAAGCTGTCCTGGTAGAGATGGAAAGAGAAATGACTCTGAGTGGTAAACACATAACACAATACAGAGACAATGTACTGTAGAATTGTACACCTGGAACCTACATAATTTTTAATAACCAATGTCACCCCAATACATTTTCAAAGAATTAAAAGAAAGGAAAAGAAAATGAAAAGGAACAGGGTAAAAAAAGGAAAGATGAAACAAAACAGCTATCATGGGCTGCAGGTTGGACATGCCTGATGTAGAGTAATAGGTACTTTTGGACCCTGATGATGGGTGAGAGTATATGAGGGCTGTCCAGAAAAAAAATCCAGCCATAAATGCCTCTAATTTTCACATTACATGGCTGGATACTTTCCAGACAGCCCTTGTATACACTAGCATAGCTTCTATGGAAGCTATCTGGGGCAATATTTTTTAAAAGTACAAATGCATATAGCCTTTCACCCAGTAAGTCCATATTTAGGATTTTATCACATGTGAGTAAAATAATGTATTATATGTACAAAGTTATTCCTTAACAGCATTGCTGCAAATAGCAAAATCAATAGGAAACTGATTCAACAAAATACAGAGTATCTATAAAAAGAAATACTATGCTGCTGTGTTTAAAACTATAAAAATACAGGAAAAACTATTCCTATATAGAGGAATCTCAAGATGCATAATTACATGAAACAAGTAAGATGTATAGCAATATGTAAAGTTATTATTTGTGATTTTCAAAGGAGGGGGAGAAAAATAAAGAAAAATAAAGAAAACTATATGGGGGGAGAATGATAATACACACACGCTCTTTTTAATGTATTATCAGAGTATCTCTGGAAAGAAGAACACCAACTGCCTCTTAGGAGGGACTATGGTAGCCATTGGCAGACACTGAGAGGCTTTTCATTTTCCTTGCTTCTATCTTTTAAACTGAAACATGTATTTTCCATTTGAAGATTATTTTTAATTCAGCAAAACAGTTGTACGTAAAGCTGAAGAAATTCACCAGAACAGGAATAAAAAGATGAAGACTTAGAAGACAGAAGATAAAAAGGTAAGAAAATCAGAGGATTGCTCCAGAAGGACAGAGTTGAAAACTGAATCCAATCAAGAGAAAAGAGAGAAAGTTATCAAAGATAATTCAAGAAATTTTCAAGTAACTGTAAAACAGTTTCTGGATTAGAAAGGCCACTCTATGCCCAGAAAAAAAATCAATGAAAACAGATCAATCAAAATTCTTGGGATAAAGAAAAGATCCTAAAAGCTTTTAAAAAGAAGAGAAAATTTTAGAGAGCAATCTTTTTAAAGTTCTGAGGGAAAAGGATTTCCAACCTTGAAGTGTATACTTAGCTAAACTGTCCAGGAGGAAGGACAAATCTCAAAAAATATGCCTCCCATGTGACCTTTCTCAGAAGCTGCTGGCCAATGTCGTCTACCAAGATAAGAGAGCATGAGAGACCAGAAAGGAAAAGAACACTATAGGATCCTTGGGATCTGAGAAAGAGAAATGAAGGGCATCTCTGGGTTGATGGGGGTACTTCAAAGGGATGCCCTCAGGAGGAACAGGTCAAACAGATAACTATCCTGAGGTTTTTCAACATAGAGAGAAGGGTTGGGCTTCAATTTGGGGGTGAATCAATGAGAGGTACATAAAGCTAACAAATAAAAAATTATTAACTCTGAGTGAAATAAACTGTAAGAGGAAGGAACTATTCAAATTATATGCTTCAGCTGTGAATTATTTTCATAGTTACAATAATATAAATATTATATATCAAATAAAACTATATTTATATTAAGAGAATTTGAGAAGAAAGTATTGGCAGAAGTTATAAGTGATATTCTCATCTTCCACAGTATAAAGACAATAAATATCCAAAAATGACTTTTTAAAAATAAAAAAATTAGTTATAAGCACGTCTTCTCAAAATTATGCCATTTTCACAGGTCTAAACCAGTCAAATATCAACATTTTCTGTTAGTTCAATAACATTAGAAGAAAGATAAACCATTTATATTGCTGGATGGGAGGGATGTGGGGATGATGAGAAAGGTGAAGGGATTAGGAAGCACAAATTGGTAATCACAAAAGCGTCACAGGGGTGTGAAACACAGTATGGGGCATATAGTCAATAATGTAAAAACTACATAGGGCGTCAGGTGGGAACTAGACTTACAGGAGAGAGCACCTCATAAGTTATATAAATGTCTACCCACTGCGTTATATACCTGAAACTAATATAAAATAATACTGTATGTCAAATACAATTTTTAAAAATATGTAATATAGTCATGGGATGTAGGATGCAGCATAGGGAATATGGTCAATGGTACTGTAATAGCCATTAAGGAGTCCGATGGGTAAAAGAGTTGTTGGGGTTATCACTTTGTAAGGTATGTAAACGTCAAATCATTATGTTGTTTTGTATACCTGAAACTAATAATAATAAAAAAACAAACAAATAAATAAATAATAAAATATTTAACCGTAGTCCTGATCACAAGAAAGAATTGGACCAAATCGGCCTGTGTGGGTACTTCCAAACCTGTAATTCTGTTATAGAAAGCTACTTGTGTCCAATGTCATTCCCCAAGAAAACACGTATTTATTAAAATGTCTATGTATGCATATTAAACACTGCTATTGACCATTGTAAAAAAAAAAATTGTAAGTAGTTATCCCTATGAAGAAGAAATCTGAGTGGAGAGGTGGGGCAGAGAGCTACTGCTTTTATGTACAAATGTACAAACTGACTTTTTAAAGTACACAAACACACACACATATAACACTGTTGAAAGTTTTCATAGAGTTGATATTCAAGGTTTTTCACATCTGAGAATCAATGGTAGGTTTATTGCACTGTATAATGATAAAAGTCCTATTACAAACAACATCTAAGAGCAGTTTATGGTTTTTAGGTCTACTGCTGCTGGTACTGACCACCAACTAGAATATTATCACCAATGGGTGGCAACAAAGACATCTCCTTGCTAAGCCATTTGTTGCAAGAAATGCTTCAGACAATGCCAGGATGATCACATTCCCCAAAGAGTGCAGGATTTTTCAGATTTTTCTGAGAAACTTTGTCATTTTTATAATTTAAAAATGACTAAAATCACAAAATAAATTCAGAATTCCCAGTACTTTTGTAACTACTTTTCTAACACTTCAATTTTATGAGAGGTGGCATTAGAGATTTGTGTGGGATTGTATTAGAACTTAATTAAAAGCAACGTGAATAGGAAACTGAACTGATTTATAAAAACCAATAGATAATCACATTCAAACCAAAACTACTGATCTTCCAGATGACAATTTCAGTTTGTTAAAAAACTAGTCACTGAGAAATCCCCAAGTCCAGTTCTAACAGATGAACAGCAGCCATGAAATAGGGAATTTATCATAATCCTCTGTTCTTAGTCTCCTAGATCCCGGTGCTAATATCACCACATGCCTCCTTAAGTAAAGTGCAACATTTACCACAGACATTAACTCAAATGTGGCCAACTCAGAAATACGAATTCTAGAGATTTCTGTAAGTATCTATGTGACAGAATTTGCTAAGGATACCCAATTTCAAAAGAGAGTTCTTCAAAAATTGCAAGCAAAACTGAAGTTTCAGGAAGATGTTTAAGCCTATGGCTTTGGGTATCCCCTAAAGTTATCCCCATATGAAAAGCAAGCACTAAGACATTGGTGCTTACGTGTCCAGACTGAACACCCTTTTGGGTTTTAGTCAACAATTCCCTTTATTGAACAGTGGCAAAAAATTCTTCAAAGGATATTCTATCAGAAATTAGAGTCCTTGGGTTTCAGAAACAAGAGTTTAGGATCAACAACAGTAGTTTACAAGTGTATTAATATTTGTATAAGTATATTTTAATCAAATAAGAGCCTACCTACAGAGAGACAGTATACGCAAAATTGCTGTTTCAAAACACCACTGAAAACACGGTTGCAGGTGTAGTAAATTGCATACTACCTGCTACAATGGTGCTGACCCAGCTGAAGCACAAAACAAACCCAGCGATAAGCTAAGACAAACAAATCTCTTTAATAAACTATTTCTCCTTTGCAGAGTGGATTTGAATTCTTACATACCATTTACTCCCAAAGGCTACCTGAAGGGTCTAAATAAAATGCAGTTATTGTCAAAAAATAAACAAAAATAACTACAGAACAACTTTACATGAAGGCTAGGAGAGGGAAACAGGAAGTTTACCTAGATATTGAAGGAGAGTCATGATCACAAGTGAGCATAAAATGTAGTTTTGGGCATCCTGGTAGCCAAAGCAGAAAAGGAAATGCGAGTTACCCAACTTCCATGACTGTGGGGTGGGGGGTGGGGGGAGGGAGGCCCTTTTCGTGGGGGAAATGAACGCTTTCCTAACAGGGAGCTGAAACATGCATTTCCTCATATGAGGGATTCTGAAAGGCACAGTAAATCTCCATCAGTTCATGTAACAACAAATACCTAGTAAGTGCCTCCTAACTTGCCAGGCCCCATTCTAGGGGCTTAGTATATAAGAGGGCTGGGCACAAAGTATCCAGCCATGCAATATAAAACAATGGAGGCATTCATGGCTGGATTTTTTCCCGACAGTCCTGGTATATGTCAGCCAACAAACCAGATAAAAATTTCTCCCCCGAGGAAGCCCATGTTCCACCAGAGTAGGTGGACAATAAACAATAAACACAACAGGTGAGTTACACACGATGTTATATGCTATAGGACAAAAAAAGAATGGGGTTGGGCAAGGGAGATCAGGATTGACAGGAGAAAACAGACGGACAATTCTGAATAGACAGTCAAGGTGCTATGATGGTGGAGTTGACTTCTGAGTAAGGACTGGGCATGAGCAAGCATGGACAGGAGGAGAGTGCCTCAGGCAGCGGAAGCAGGCGGTGCAAGGCCCTGAGGGGCAGCGTACAGGCGAGTTTGAGGAAGAGCAAGGAGGCCAAAGGGCAGGGGTGTGGGTGAGTGCAGGACAGGATCTCAGAGAATAAACCAGGGACCAGGTCAAGGAATCCATACAGCTCACTGCAAAAACTTTTCCTCTTATGGAAACAGGGAGCCAACAAAGGGTTTGAGCAGAGAAGTGCCACCATCTAACTTCCATTTTTAAAGGACCACTGTTGAAAGTGGAATGCAAGGGCAGCAGCAGGAAAACCAGTAATGACAGCATTTGCCTTCTGCAGGTTTAATCCCACCCTCAGTCCTGCGCTCAGTCTGAGTACAAGGGACAGAGACCCCAGCATGCCCCTTAGCATACACATCTGCTTGTGAGAACAGTATAAGAGATGAGGAGAGCACAGAAATGAGTGTTATCTAATAGACAGAATTAAAAAGAGTAAATTATTTTCTAACCAGGTCAATGAAAGTGTAGATGTTGCTGATTTATCTATTTTGTTTGTCATTGCAAGGTATTTGATAGGAAATGAAATTGATGAAAACCCGTTGCTTTGTTACCCATTGACAGAGTGTACCACAGGAGAAGATATTTCTAATGCAATCGATTGTTATTTCACTGGAAAGGACATTAGTTCGTCAAATTGTTGTGGTGTATGCACTGACAGAGGCAAGCCTATGTTAGGTGGTTTTATAGGCCTACACAGCTGAACTAAAGAAGTAGCTCCCCATGTATAATATGATGGAGTCACTGCTGCATTCATAGACAAAGTCCTGCATCCAAGCCTCTTCCTAGTGAACTGAAAGATGTTCTTGATGAGGCTGTAAAAGTTGTCAATTTTATTTATTAAGTCACAACTGCAAGACTCCACATTGTTTAAAGCGCTGTGTAAAGAAATGAACAGCATTTACAGCACATTACTTCTGCATATGAAGGTAAGATGGCTATCTCGTGGCAAAGTACTTATAAGGATGTCTGAACTTAGACATGAAGTCTGGGTATTTTTTGAAAACCATTGTTTCCCTCTTGCTCCAATGTTTCAGGACAGTGACTGGCTTCAAAGTCTTGCATATTTATCAGGTATTTTTCTAAAAATAAACAAACTCAACTTGGGACTTCAAAACAGCTCAATCACTATATTCAAAGTAACCAACACAACTGAGTCAATGATTAAAAAACTGGACTTTTGGAAAGCGTGTATTGAAAGAGGTCAGCCTGAAGTTTTTGAAACTCTGCACAACTTCTTATTTGAGAATGACATGCACCTATTCCAAAACGTGAAAGAGAATATTTTAAGTTACTTGGAAGATCTTAAAGTGTCCTTTTATAAGTGCTTCCCTCAATGTGGAAAAGAGAACAACTGGATTGCAGACCCCTTTTATGAAGAATTCTTCAAAGAAGCTAAACTATCAATTAATGAAAAAGAGCAGGTAACCGAACTTTCAACCAATTCTTCTTTAAATTCTGATTTTAAAAGAAAGCATCTTACTACCTTCTGGGTAGGTGTCAGTGAGGAATACAAACAGCTCAGTGAGAAGGCACTCAAATACCTCTTGCCATTTACTAACACTGAACTAGTGGGGAGAGCTTTTTCTTCTTACATCTTCATAAAAAAATAAATACTGCAACAAGTTTAATGGAAGCCCAGATTTAAGACTGTATCTTGCATCTTCTGAGCCTGATTTCAAGAAACTAAGTGTATCAAAGCAAGCTCAATGATCTCACCAACAATGCTTTAATTGGCTAGTGATCTGAATAACAATTATTACAGACTTTTCAGATAACATAATAAATAATAAATTAAAAGTTTGTTAAATACCTGATCATTATCCATATTGAACTATTAGGAATGTTGTAAAATTAAATCTGTAGTTTATATTTTTAGTGTAGTAATTTTTCTTTCCTAACATATTACCTCATTTCTACTATTTTACATTAAAATAGGCACTGAACAAAAGTGTCAGTATTTAAAAACAGCTGTTCTAAAAACAGGCAGTACAACTTACAGAAATGGTTTTAAAACGTATACACAAATGAAAAATGGTTGGGAACCACTGGTCTAATGTAACAAAAAAATATTACAGTGGAGGCAAAATTTATCAGCCCATCTTTGTATTTCCTATTCCTCTATAATGTAAGCTGAGGACATAATACATATTAATTCAGTAAAACAAATTAGAGGGCAGAGGAAGTATGGCATTCCAGTATCTGGTAATTTTATGGGACTAGTGCATAAAATCCTTTAGAATTTCATGAATGAACACTTATGTCTCCAAAACAAGTTTTCATTCATAGCTGGCACAGGTCAAGCATTTAGGAAGAACCAGAGTGAGGCATTTGGCATCACCAAATGAGATTGGTCTACCACACTTTGTCAGTCAAGCAGAAATTTCAACATTCTCTTATAAATTAGGACCTATCCAAGACTCTTGCCTAAGCAGATTCCCCCTTCTTCAAACAATCCTTGTGAGGGTGAATTTATAGGGATGACCAAGATTCGCCCCACCACCACCAAAAAAAAAAAGCCTCAATCTCCTCAACATATAGATGGCGAAAAACCAATCAAGGCACTGAAGTGCTGTAATTCACAGTTAGTATAATTATAATTTGCTATCTTTCTTTAAAGGATTCTGATTTTGTACTTTTTAATTAAGAGGAAAGTTTCCCAGTAGGATGATGACCAACAGCTTAGCAATTTCACCTTGAAAGAAAAATACCAGGGTATATTTACTAAGCCCTAATAAAATTTAGTTTTGCTCAAAGCCCCCACCTCCACCCTTCTTTTGAAGGCACCATATCCCTTTTTGGCTGCTAAGATCATATTCATTCAGACAATTAAACAAAAAACAATGACCAACGAGATAGCAGAAATACATGGGAAGTCAAGAAAGTAATAAGAGTAATTTCTTGATTAAAATACAGATCTAGACCTTTGAGAAACAAGCAATGGAAAGTTACCAAATTATGGGTATAGCTCTACAACTCATAAAAGAGTAATCAGTCCTGTACAAAAATTAGGCCCTATTTTTCATATCTAGGCAGACTTCTGAAGCATAACCTTTTCTAAACAAACCCTGAAATACAGATTTAATCAATTCTAAAAATTGTTTCTGTATCAGCATACAGGCCATTAATCCTCTTTGAATTACGTATTTTCCATTGTGGTAGACTATGTAGCTTCAATTATTTGCTGCCCTCCCCATAACAGGATTTACCTCCCATTGTCATGTGACTTACAGTGTCTCCAGACGGAAGTATTGATTGTACTTCCCCACCCCACTGCTGGTAGGTGTAGCCACAGGGCTTGCTTCAGCCAACTGTGAGTGGAACTGACATTCAAGCAGAAGCATTAAGAGCCAGGAATGGATCTTCTCACCCTTTTCTTATCCTGGATGGCTCACTCAGCCCAAATCTAGAGTAAAAAAGGCCCTTGGAGTGGAGCCATGGTCATAAACAGTGAACATGAAATTAAAATGTTCACTGAGCATCATTTAGTCTAAGCTAAGAAATGAAACCAACACTTCATTTTTAAAAATGTTTTCATGCTCAACGGAATAATACACACATACCTATAGCACCCTAAGGAAGGTAGATGGCTATGTAGATCTTACTGTCAGTGAATCTGCATACTAGCTATCTGCATAACAAATACAATAAACTGAAAATAGCTCCTGCCTTTTTCTAATTAAACTTTTTGCCTTATGTGCTATAGGGGTCAAGGGAAAACTTAAGTTACTGACCTTTAAACGACCTTCTTGAGAACAATGGTCGGTTCAGAGAAGATAAGGTTCAACAGCTCACCTTTCCACAGTCAGATAATTAATCTCTAACTGATGGGGAGATAACACAAGAATCAAGGTTATAAACTTAACCGGCATACCAGTCCCTTGCAAAACAAGGAAATGCAGTTGCTTGGGAACTTAATGGGATGTAGAAATCATTCCCCAAAATGTCTAGGTTCATTTTAGTTTTTTAGTATTAGTCCCTAACTGGAAATCATACTAATAAAAGATCTGGTGATAACAAATAATTTTTCAAATGACCAATTAAAACAGAACGTGATGAAAATTACTACAACTCTCAAGTGTTTTTTGTAGACACCCCCTCCCCCGCAAAAAAAGTGATGAAAGGGTGTCATATCCAGAGGTGTGGTGACAGTCTGTTTTAATTGGAAGGGAACAAATGAAAAAAAAAAAAAAGGCACAGACAGAAGGTGCCTAGTGAAAGGTAAAGGGTAATGCTAAGAAATTTGATACAAGCCTAAGCCAAGTCAAGGTTTATGGACTTTGTAAAGTGTAATTTACCGTTGACCTGAGAGACTAGGAAAGAGAGAATGCTAGACTTTGCCTTGAGAAGTTCTGAATCTGGGGGCCCATGCTTCTCTCTACTAGGGTTAGCAAGCTCATATTAGAGCTCAGAAAGGCTTTTTGCACTGCTAAGTTGAAATCAAGTTCGGAGCAGTATTTCCTATAAATCGATACACAATATACCCAGAAGGTGTGAACTGTCATGGATTTGGGGTTATTTCCGTAGCTGGTACGAGGTAACAACATTCCTGTCTCTGCAAGACTAGTTTGTGGTAGGTGTTGGTAAAACCAAAGCTCAGGGAAACTTAGCAAGAATCAGGGTCCAGTTGCTTGGGGTATCCTGTTTGGAAGCAGACATCAAAGTCTGATTTGGTTGGGAGGGAACAAAGAATTTCCTGGGGACTTTTTCCCCTGCTCTGGGAAAAAATGGAAGCAGCAGACATTCAGCAGGAGAACATGTGGTAGGACGGCTTGTTTCCCACACGTTTCCCTTTCTAGAAAAATCTACCCATCCTTTACCTTGGCTGCTCTTGCGTTCCTTACATGATCCCATCCACTCTGGCCACGCAGACTGGACCACAGTGGGAGAGAGGAAGCATACACTAAGCCCATCAGGAAGGAGAGACAGGGCTGGAGAGGGTGTAAGACATAAAAAAGGAGTGTGGCTTGGAATGGGAGCTCATGAGAAACAAGAACTGGGCTGCTATTTTCTACCACTTGTGAGCGGAAGCAGAGAATGGTGGTCTACAAAGAAAAGCCAAGGAATGGTGTCAATGGTGGACGCAAGAACCAAGAGTGCCCCAAAGAAATCATAAGCACAACTTCAGGTCCTAACTCCCCGGTTCCCAGGAAGACTGGCGGGGCTACACAGTGGTATTGGGCTTTACTAGGCCCCTTCCAACAAATTCCTCATTGTTGATGCTGATTTGCTTAAATGAGTTTCTCTTTATAGCTGATAAACCTTATTGGATTACTTTAAATTTGGGTTTATTTTTAAATGCTTGATCTTAATAAACTTTTTAAAGAATAACATACATATAGTAAAATACACACATCTTAAATATTTATCATGATGAATTCTTATACATGAACACATCCACGTCATCAGCACCTAGACAAAAAACGAGATCATCATGGGAACCTCCAAAGCATCTGCTCACCCTTCCCAGTCAATACATCCCTCAGGCCACCCCTGCCCTAATCTGGCTGCTGTCACCATCAATTGTTTTTTGCCTCATTTTGAGCTTCATAAATGATATCATACAATATGTACACTTGTTTCTGACTTTTTCTCAATATATCTATGAGATCCATCATGTTGTTCTGTGTAGCGGTAATTTGCTTTTTCTTTCTGCTGTATAGTATTTCACTGCATAACCATACCACAATTTATTTACCCATTCATGGATATTTGGATTGTTTCTATTATTCCATTATCAACATTCCGGTAAATGCTTCTGATACACATATTCCTTCATTCCTGTTGGGTATATATACATATATATATATACATATGTGTGTGTGTGTGTGTGTGTGTGTGTGTGTGTCTAGGAGTGTAAGTACTGAGCCATAGGACATGCATTTGTTCAGCTTTAGAGATTAGTCCAAATAGCTTTTCAAAGTGGTTATACAGTGGTACCTTGGTACTCGTCATTAATTGATTCCAGGAGGTGTGACAAATACCAAAAACGACCAGGACCAAACAAATTTCTCCTGTAAGGAATAATGGAGTGAGTATCTCAGTACTTGTTGTTAATTGGTTCCAGGAGGTGGGAAGAGCACGAAAAAAGGGATGAGTACTAGGACAAAATTTTTGTGTCAAAATGTGTTGATTATCATTTTGATGAGTTTCAAAGCAGTCGAGTACCAAGATATGACTGGATCAATTTACACTTCCACCAGCAATGTAAGAGAATTTGAGCTTTTCTGTATCTCCATTCACATTTGGTTATCAGGTGGTTTATTTTTGTGTTTTTTTTTGTTGTTGTTTTTTTGGTTTGTTTTTTTAATTGTAGCCATCTGGGTGAATATATATTGGCATTTTATAGTAGTTTTAATTTGCATTTTCCTGATGACTGATATTGTATGCCCTTTTTCTCTTTTTAAAATTAGGTTTTCTGTTTTTTTTTTATTGATTTGTAGGCAAGTTGCTTGTTGGATATTTCTAGGCAAGTTGCTTGTTGAATATATGGATGACAAATATCTTCTACTTAGTGATATGCCTTTTCACTCTTAATTTGTACTGCTGAAAGTTGTTAATTTTAATGAACATCAGAACAGACAAAATAGTACATGTTGCTGCGAGAAAAAGACCCAATCCTCTAGGTCTAGACAGCCATTAATTTAAGGAACATTAACTAGTTAATTGTATGGGACTCAGGCTTTGCATAGACCCTGGACTATAAATACAATGTTACTATCCTCCCTTTCCCAAAGCTTCAGATACAAGGAATCGACAAGTTAACCTGTAGTGTGCTTATCAAGTGTATTTACACATTCTACTTTGGAAACATCTTATAAATGGTGGATGGTTTGCACCACCAGCCCTTAAAAGTCCCACAGCATGCTTCCAGCACAGCTCAGCATAACCAGAGGTCTGTAGAGCAGCAGTCCTCAATTTCTCGGCACCAGGGACCAGTTTCATGTAAGACAATCTTTCCACAGAGGGGAAAGGGGGGATGCGCATGCACAGTTCACAACGGGGGGTTGCACTCCTATGAGAATCTAATGCCAGGTTGATCTGACAGGAGGCGGAGCTCAGGCGGTAATGCCAGAAGCAGGAAACGGCTGTAAATACAGGTAATGGTTCTCTCCTTCCCCCACTGCTCGCCTCCTGCTGTGTGGCCTGGTTCCTAACAGCCCACGGATTGGTACCGGTCTGTGGCCTGGGGGTTGAGGACACCCGCTGTGAAGTACTTCCCAGAAGAGATGTTCAAAGAACTTGGAGTCCCAAGAACATATCTCATCTTTTCCCATCCCAGGGCCCCCAGAGACAAGTAACCAACTTTAACAGCTTCCCAGACATTACCCATTATCTTAAACAACCAGTGAAAGTGTCCTTGACCTGAGGCAGCAGGAGGAGCAACAAGCTCTCAAGTGACCAGATTTCAAGGAAGCTCAGGTAAGGCTCACGCATCTGTGACCTCACAGATCATCTCTGCCCTGCTGTGCCCTCTCCGCTTATCCCTGTGGTACAGGCAGAGAAAGGCGGTCTTTTTCAGCGAAAGAGCTTACAAAGCAGGGAAAACGGTGGTGACACCTTGTGGAGTTGGGGTTTCCCGCAGGACCCAGGTCCCTGAGTCTGCCTTTCACCTTTTTACTTGCTCCCAGGGTTGTTCTTCGATGCACTGTGTGTTACCTGAGATCACAGCCCTTTTGCCGCTTCCCTGGCCATAAGCAAACGAGACGGCTCTTCCAAGACTTTTCCAGGGAGTTTCACAGTCAGGAAATACTATATCCTGGGTGCTTCTTTGTCTTGCCTCCGAGCTACTCCCCTGCCTTCCGTCCACACGAAGGCACACTTAAACACAATGGCATGATGATACTGTTTCTTTTCAGACAAAAAGAGGCAGAGGAAACGCATGGCTGGCAGGAAGCAGCAGAGTTGAGGCTCTAGATAGAGCCCAAGAGGGTGATCAATGCCTTATATCGAACCTCATCATTTTGATATAACCAGATCAAAAATAAAGGCAAAAAATGGGTCATGCAGGGTCACGGAGAGAAAAGGAGATGCTCGGGATGAAGCATGGGTTCAGCACCCCCAACCCAGCCTGGGACCCTGGCTCAAGTACAGACACGACGTGTGCGTGACAGCTTCAAGTCAGGTAAACAGGTGAGCATGATTATTTGGTCACATGGGATATGAGGCCAGAAATTCGCAACACTTTTCTTTGAAAACAAATGATACATAAACTATAAACTATATAAACTTCAAGCCCCTTAAGCAGTATTTCCTCCTTTTCGCTAGCAAAGTGGACCAGAGCAGGAAAGAGTGACAGTTTTTTCCATTGTACTAAAGCAAACACTTTACTGGTTCATTCTGGGCTGGCTAAGAGTCCTCAAGGTCTTCTTACTCATTCTTGAGTTCGAGAGGTGAACCGCTGGCATGCCCTCCCCAACGACAGGCAGGGAGGTCCCAGACTCAGCGGCGCTGTGTTTCTGAGCGAGGCCTGCGTCCCCGCGGTGTGAAGAGCCAGCTAAGCACGTGGGGTTCCGCGCAAGGCAAACAAGGCCTTCCAGTAGGTTTTCATGGTTTCCCATGAGTATCCTTTTGTTGCCCTGAGGCTGGCTAAAATACATCTAAGAAACAAACAAACAAAAACCAGTTCTCTATTAGCCTTAATATTAAAACTCTCTTAAAAAAGGAGCCCACTGAACGTGGGGAGGCTAACTCACAGCACCCTCGTGGCTCTGAGTTCACACACACGCACACAAAGGCAGGGGCATGCTGGAGAGGGGCAAACGCCAGGCTCAGATACACACCTGGCAGGTGGGGTCAAATTGTGGTAGGTCAAATCTTTTTATAACCAAAATATTTAAACTATAGCTGAGAGAAGCATGGAATTCCTAATCATTTACGGACGAGGTCACCATGAATCAGTACCTTCATACAGATCTGGCAGCCTTAGTATGCGACTGAAATTATATACGTTCATTCAACAAATATTTCTGAATCTGAAGCTTACCCTGGGCCCTCCCCTCCCGCCCAGCACTCCATAAAGAGCCTCTGCTACTGCGCAAACCAGGGTCTGCCCCCCACCCACATCGCTGTCGTTCCCAGCAGACGAACGAGTCTCATATCCCACTCAAGAGCCACAACTGTTCCCCTGTCCTCCTCCCACTCCTGATAAAAATGTATCAGAACACAAGTACATTCACCTCATCAGAGGAATAACCATACCATGAAATCTCACAGCTTAAAAAACAAAAATGTACCAAACTTACATAGCAGTAAAGTATTTGACTTGCTTGTCCCAATTGTTACTGAAACCCTGCCAGGACTAAGAAACCCTGGGTTGTAGTAAAACACTTCATTCATTTCTCTCGCAACCTACTCTCCTTGATAGGAATTCAGCAAACTCTCCTCCCACTCCTGAATGAAAACTCTGAGAAAAAGATCAAAGTGGTGTCTCTGGAGGCAGAGAAATCTTATTCTGCCTGCAAGGTCAGAAGCCTGGATTATCCAAAGACTCTTTAGGCTATGACAGCCAGGATTTAATCTAGCCTCCAAGAGGTCACACAGTAACCACAAATACCTTCAAGGTATTTAAGACCAACAGTGCCTGTCCCTTGATCAGCACTACCTCTAATACGTAAGGGAAGATGGAGCATGCACACTGAATAAGGGCAAAGCTGAGGTGCATTCTCAAAGAAGCATACAATCCTTAAAAAGAAACAACAGAGAAGATAAAGTAAGTGCCCCAAATAGACGCGAAAGGATGAAGTTTCAAAAGCCTAATGGGAAATTAATCAAAACAAACTCAGCACACCAAATCATCTCAAGTCACATAAAAACTACTCATTTCACTTTCTAAAAAATGCCAAAAACTTAGCACTGCCACTGAAGCTTCACAGTATCCGACTTAAACCTGTGTTGAAAACCACCTTTCTTTTTTTCCTTTAAAAAATGTACACCAAGAATTCAAATTTTCTTTTACAATTTCACATAAGAATTTAATTCCTGGTCAACTACAGAGCATGACTCAGACAAGTCCCCTATAAAAATGTCACAGTGAGTGGCAAAAGTCAATACAACTAACAAATTAGGAAAGTTCAAAGAGTAAGACAGCGTGAGCAAAATTTCATGAGTACATTGAGTAACTTAATTCTCAGAACCAGTAGAATTTATTCATAAACTTCTGTTCTTTAAACTTTTATTAACTCTTACGATGCATCTCCCACCAAATTAAAAGAAAAAAAAATCCCACAGAATGAATTTTATAACATGGAGAAACAGAAAAGTTACACCACTTTTAAAAAATGATATAAACGGTCTCTAGATGAATGCTTTACCTGGCCTAGCTTTTCTATTTCACTATGCTATAAGAGTATAAGCACTTGTACAAGTGCTCAGCTTCATTAGTCTGGAGAAGTAAGTAAAACACACTTACCTGATAGCTAAAATAGGACAACAAATAACAGCAAGTATTGGCTAGAGCATACAGCTACTGGCACTCACACACCACTGTGGGGAACATCCATCGATAAAACCTCTGTGGCAGTCTCTACCACAGCTGCACTGTGGGGCCCAACAGCTTTGTTGTTTTAAATAGGAAAGAGCAGCTTCATTGAGAAAAATAAGAGAGGGTGAGGGAGGGATGGAAGGGAGAAAGAAGGAAGGAGGAGGAAGAAAAAGAGAGAATGGATGAATTCAGGCTCGATTTCTACTTTTGCTCTAATTGTTTTTACATGTTTTCCCCAAGGATAAAGGATGAACCAGTCAGAATTACCAACAGAAATCTGAACAAATTTAACCAAAAATATAATGCAGATATCAAAATTTTACATTCTTGGCTTCTAATCAAGCCAAAAATTATATGAAATATCAAAAGTTTTATCTGCAATACACAATAAATGTACACCAACAAGAAGAGTTTCTTTTGTGCTTCTCAGAAGATCAGATAATTATAAAAAGGGATTAGTATGTCTTCTGAGAGTTAAACCAAGCCCCACTGCTCAATGCCATTAAGTAAATGAAAAAACAAGGGAGTTCCCTGGTGGTGTAGTGGCTCAGGCTTCGGCGCTGTCAATGCTGTGGCCTGGGTTCGATTCCCAGCCAGGGGACTACTCACATACAAAATACTAAAATAAAATAAAAAAGAATGGGTGACCTTTATTTGAAAAAAGAAACAACAACAAAAAACAACACAAAACAAAACAAAAAACTCTTCCAATAGAGCTATAGGTTTCCTGATGCTGTTTGAAATATTTAACTGTTTCCATTGAACCTATTGCTTCTGTAATGAAAAAAAGCACAAGAATACTGATTTCTGACAGGTTATCTGTTTTACGATTCTTCATCAGTGAGAATATCATTTGCTTCCAGCATCCATACTTTAAATGCAAAGCTCAAGGAAGGAAAAAGCAAACCAGTGTCTGAGTTTAAGGCCAAAGAGAAAATGAAAACTGCTGGATTAAGTCCTCAGCTATGCTCACCCAGAGCACATGCTCACGGGCAAGTTCCATGTCTAGTGGCTGGAGGGTTTTAGAGCCTCACTGCCAGGCTTCCCCTGGTCAAGACCGTTGTGTTGTACTCCTTCATTGCCCCTCCCCACCACACACATACACACCACAAAAAACCTGAGCTTTCTACCTCTCCATGGCCTTCTCAAGTGTAAATACGTTTTTTTTTTTCATTATAAAGGTAACTGAAAGACGAGAACTAACAACAATAAGATAAAAATAACAGAATATCTAATAAATATTAGGAGGTAGAGGAAGAGAGGTGGGAGGTAATATAAATCCCTTTCTTAGCAGGGTGTTAATAGCTATGTCAAATTTGTAAAATCAAGTCTAGACTGCTGCAGTTAAAAAGGCTGCAAATTCTTTGACACTCTTCCCATTGTGTGGTAGATCTATGTTCTCTCCCCTTGAGTCTGAGCAGGCTTTGTGACTGCTCCAGCTAACAGAATTTGGTAAAAGGAAAGTTACATAACTTCTGAGGCTAGCTGGTAAAAGACCATGAAGTTTCCAACTGGTTCACACAAGATGCTCACAGTTTGACTTAATTGCATGTGTCAACATGAAAGGTGTTTTTGGATGACATTAACGTCTTAATCAGTGAACTTTGGGTAAAGCAGATTGCCCTACATAATGTGGGTGAGCCTTGTCCAATCAGTTGAAGGCTAAATAGGACAAAAAGATTGGCATCCCCAAACAAGAGGAATTCTCCAGCAGACTGCCTTTGGTCTTTATCTGCACCACTGGTTCTCCTGGGTCTCCAGTCTGCAGACCCACAAGGCATTTTTTGGACATGCCAGCCTCTATAATCATGTGAGCCAACTCTGTAATACAAATATCTTTCTATAAAAATATACAAAATCTGACAATTAAGTTCATGAACTCATCTAGAAAAAGTGCTATTATACATACCTCATTACTGAATATCACTATGGTCATATCTGAAGTACTCCCCTTGGGAAGCTGTGCACCAACGCTAGCACCTAGTCCACCCTTCAAAGCAATTTTGGAACGCTTTTTTTGGAATGGCCATCAGAACTGTCATCGAATGATGTTTGATGTCCTGATTGTCATCACAATATCTTCCTCTCAATATTTCCTTTATCTTTGGGTAAAGAAAAAAGTCACTGGGGGTCAGATCAGGTGAATGGGGAGGATGTTCCAATACAGTTATTTGTGTACTGGCTAAAAACTCCCTCACAGACAGTGCTGTGTGAGCTGGTGCATTGTCGTGATGCAAGAACCATCGATTGTTGGCAAAAAGCTCAGGTAGGTTTTGTCTAACTTTTTTACGCAGCCTTTTCAGCACTTCCAAATGGTAAACTTGGTTGACTATCTGTCCAGTTGGTACAAATTCATAATGAACAATCTCTGATATCAAAAAAGGATAGCAACACCGTTTTCACTCTTGATTTGTACTGATGGAACTTTTTGGTCACAGAGAACTGGCTGACGTCCATTGTGCACTTTGATGCTTTGTTTCAGGGTCATATTGGTACACCCATGTTTCATCACCAGTGATAACCTGGCCCAAAACATTGTCTTGCCATGTCAAAGGGTCTTGGCAAACTTCAACTCTCCTTTGCTTTTGTTCATTGGTGAGCTCCTTTGGGACAATTTTTGCACACACCTTTCTCATGCCAAGATTTTCAGTGAAGATGTTCCTGTTTCGCTATCAATGTTTATTTGATCTGTTATGCTTCTCACAGTTAGCTAATGATTCTGATGCACAATTCCACAAACTTTTGCAATGTTTTTTCTAGTTCTGCTCCCGGACGTCTCTTCATTAGTGAGGCTTTCTCTCCTCTCAGAAAAATGCTTAATCCATTTGTACACTGCCATTTTCATCATGGCATTATCCCTATAAACTTGGACTAACATGTCCCTGATTTCACTTCCACCCTTCTCAAGTTTAACAAGAAATTTAATGTTTGTTCAGTGCTCTAATTCAAGTTCGAAAATTCTCAAGATGGCACACAAAAACACACCACAATAATGAATGTCACTCAGCAAGACACTGCCACACGTCGACATCAACACAGATGTGAGACACCGATACACCAAGGTTATGAGACCTTACCGAGATATTCACACAGTGCTGCCAATATAAGCACACAGTGGCAAGTTTGCAAACTTAATTGTCAGACCTCGTATACATCCAAGTGGTTCTGTTTCTCTAAAGAACCCTAATAAATAAGTCATGCACCATATAACGATGTTTCGGTCAAAATCAGACTGCATACAAAATGGTGGTCCCATAAGATTATAATGGAGCTGGAAAATTCCTATCACCTAGTGACATTGTAACTATCATAAAGTAGTAGCACAATGCACTACCCACGTGTTTGTGGTAAGGCTGGTATAAACAAACCTATTGTGCTGCCAACAGTTTAAAAGTAGAGCACATACAATTCTGTACAAAACATACTTGATATTGACAATAAAATACTTTGTTCCTGATTTATATATTTATTAATATATATTTTTCATTGTTTAGAGTATACTCTTTCTACTTACTAAAAAATGTTGCTGAATAACAGTATGCTATGTTACACCAGCAGCAGCCTCATACATCTCGTGATTACTTTGTGTCTTGATTACATCATTTTCTCTTGTGCTTGATTTAATCTTGCATTTTGTACAGTAACATGCTATAGAGGTTTGTAGTCTAGGAGCAACAGGCACTACATACACTACATAGTTTAGGTCTGTAGTATGCTATACCATCTAGGTTTGTGTAAGTACACTCCATGATGTTCACATAATTATGAAATTGCCTAATGATGCATTTCATAGAATGTATCCCCGTCGTTACATGAAGCATGATTGTACATGGAGGAATCTGGTGGCCATGTAAGTATGTGGGCTGTCTGGAAAGTATCCAGCCATGTAATATGAAAAACAGAGGCATTTATGGCTGGACTTTTTCCAGAGAGCCCTCACAGTCTACTATAGGTTGGGCCACCATGCATAAGTTACCACATGTAGGTGCTCTGATCAACAATCAGCTCTGAGCTCAACCTTTCAGTTATCCCCTGCCAAGGCAAATGACACAGGAGCAAAGCCTTCTTGGACCCTCCTGATCAGCCCATTCACAAGCTGGGTGCCACTGAGAGACCTTATCAACATCACAAGGAGCAGAAGCATGCAGCCAAGCCCTGCCTGAATCCCATACCCACGCAATCCACAATACCACAAAACAATTGTGAAAACAACTAAATTTGGAGTTAATTTACTCAATGGTAATAACGAGAACTAAAAACATCAATAGTCCACAGTTAACAGACCTGAGAAAGGACTACCCTCTGAGGTGGGATCAGAGAGGAGTGATGGATTTTAGTTTTTATTGTAAGACTTTTCTTTTTGCATTATTCTTACTACGTGCAAATATAACTTCAGAAATTTAGTAACACTATATTGTATAACTGAAATTTGCTAAGAGAGTGGAACTTAAAATGTCCTCAGACACATAAAATATATATAGTGATGGATGTGCTAATTAACTAGATGGTAGGACTTCATTCACAATGTATATGTATATCAAATCACCATCATGCACACTATAAATATATGATTTTGTCAATTTTATCTCAATGAAGTTGAAAGAAAAAAGTAATCTTAAAAATTAAAGAAACGTATATCATGCAATTTCCTAATTACACTATGTGTTTTAACTCATTTAATCCTCACAATAATTCCATGAGGGGGTTTTCACTACTATGCCCATTTTACAGATGAGAAGTTGAAGCACAGAGAAGTTCAGTAACTGTGCTGAAGATTGCACAAGCAGCAGAGCCTAGATTCAAACTAATCAGTCTGAGTCCAGAGCTACATTTCCACAAAGATCACCAGGCTGGTTCAGCAGTCACGAGCCACTGGACAAAGGTACAATCTCAAATTGCCATTCACCTGGGTCTCCAAGCATGTGACTAATGACACCTATTATGTGTCAAGCACTGCTGAACTGCCTTGCTTCTTCAAAAGCTATCGCCTAAACTATAATGCCCTTTATTCTAATCTTGACCTGTGCAGTTTTCAAAGCCTAATCTCCCTTAGTATCACCCAAATCTCTCTACTTAGCATTAATTTCTCCATCTACCACATTTCCAGAATGAGCCACTTTAGATCAGATATTTCCATTCTATGCCTCCTATAACAACTCTGCATCTTTGTATTTCCCAACTTGCTATGAACTTTGTGAGCTCTTTGCTCTTAAGTATTTTTTCTGCTTCTATATTAGTTTGCTTATTTTCAGTATCTTCCAGAAAAAGAATGGTAAGGAAACAGCATCATCCCTGTTTTCCAGAGTGGCCTGTGCACCATCAATTTCTCCCCTCGAGATGGCTTGGCGGTCTCTTTTCTTCAGAGATACCTGCTCCCTAGCCAATTTCTAAAGATGCCCTAAAGCTCAGCTCAAGTCTTACTGTGGTGGTTGTTGTGCAATTAATTCACTTAGCTTCAACTACTAAGATGTGATTTTTAAAACATGCAAATAATACATCAAATGCCTGAGTGAAGTATCTGTTAATTTTTCACCAAGATCCCTTTTGCTTCTTCTGAATCTGCTCACAGAACAGCCGCTCCATTTTAACAGACCTAAGCTCTCATAAGCACCCCTCTTTCAGCCATTCTCCTACCTCTCTCCAAGTCCTTGAATTTCCTTTAACCACACCCTTGCCTAGCTTCCTCCTCCCTGGACTAGGGGGTTACTGCAGGAGCACTTCAGCTTACAGGACTATTTGTGAGCAGATGCTGATACTCAGGAAATGAACCTAAGTCTTCAACGTATTGATTCTAGTGGCCATTTGCCTGTGGTTTCTTTCTTGTGGGCTATTTTGGATGAATTAAAAGAAAACTATTTTTAAATCTGCTGTCCTTTTTTTCTTTATCATCTTCTTACCTCAACACACACACACCCAGAATTCACTTTTGCTGAAGCAGTACCTCAATTAGTGTGATTTGTGGACTTGGCAAATCCAGAGTGCAGACAGTGTCCTTTGGGGATAAAATGCATTCCTAATTTGTGTATCTTTAAAGGAGGCACTTGTTTCTCCACTGGGGGCTTCCCCTTCATCCTTAGACATTTTAACCTTGACATGGGACAGCCGCACTTCATTTTCCTGCCACTGCCTCAAGCAGCAGCACCTTTCCCCAAATCTATTAATTGAAAATGGACTGAAGTTAATAATCTCCCAGTTTCCTTACTGAATCTCTCTATCTTTGGAAAACTTCACCTTAATATAAGGGCGCGTTAGGCTGGGGGAGGGGGAAATGGGATGTTGACTTTCATGGATAACTGCTAATGGGTATGGGGTTTCTTTTCGGAAAACGTCTGAAATTAGTAACGATGACTGCATAATGGTGAATACATAAAAACCTCTTCATTGTACACTTTAAAAGGGTAAATATATGGCGTGTTTATTTTATTTCACTCTTTAAAATAAAAGGTGGAAGTGCCCAACTTTTTTAGAGAAAGTTGGAAGGCAAAACGCTAAGTACCACCAAAAAATCAATTTGAACAAACTCATGAATTAAAAACGAGAAAACAGGTCCTGATTTCCATCAAGCTCCGGGGGGGGGGGGGGCTGAAGGTGGAGCAAGAAACTGCACAATTATAGATCTGGACAGTTTACCCTCCAGATCTCAGCGCTCGTTCTGGCGTTATTATTTCATTAATTGATACCAGATGAACCTCCGTGAGGACGGTGTGCGAAGACCGAGCGCTGGGGGACGCCACAGACTGTCTTCCATGCTAATTCCGCCGAAGCCCTCGCTCCAGCGCAGCAGAGCTGCTGCTGACTTGCAGAATTCGCCAGGACTTGCCTCTGAAAGTTGCCTCTGAGAGTTCCAAGGGAGCCGAAGTGGAAGGGGTTGAACGGTCATGGAGAGAGAGCTGCCCTGAGGGCAGGACTCCCTGCGCGTCTGGCTACGGGGCACGCAGAGGCGGCCGTGCCGCGACCAAGTCCGCTTAAAGGCGCTGGCACCCGCCCTCCACCTGCCGCTGCGGCTCCTCCAGAAGCCCACGCTGCCCCGTCCAGGTTCGGCGGGTTCCGAGGACCCAGGGCTCCCGCACCCCTCCCCCACCTTTCCTCCCCTCCAACTCTCGCCGGAGCCCTGCCGGAGTCGGCTGAGAGCGACCCAAGGCCACCTGCCGTTCTGGGGCAGAAGGCTAAAGGGCTGAACCTCCAGCCCCTCTAGAGGAACGGGGCAGAGAACCTCACGGGCAGACGTATCGGAGAGGGTCTGCCACCACACACCGGGCTAAAAATGGGTCCGGGGCACGCGTCCCCTCCTGCCTCCCGGTCCGGCCCTCACTCTCCCGCTGCCCCGAGTCTGGCGAGCCCCGCCGCCACAGCGCGCGCCGACCCCGGGCGGCCGCGGGGCCCACGCAAGCGCTCAGGACCCGTCCACAGGCCCGCCCTGAGGCCGTCTGGAGAGCCGGGAGCGCCGCCGTCCGCGAAGCGGTCCTCCTCCACCCCCACCACGGCCGCCGAGCGCTCCCGGCGCGCGCCAAGTTTGCCCGGCTGGGCGCGGAGGCCCGCCCCGGGACTCCGCTGGGTGTGCGCGGGGCAGGTCGGAGCCCGGGCACCCTCGCCCACGCCGCCCAGGGAAAAGGGCGCCGCGCAGCCCCCGACTCACTCACCTCCGGGCGCTCCTCCAACCTGGCGCGCTGGGCGGGCCGCTCGAGGGTTCGGCCGGGCCCGCGGACGGCGCGGAGGGGCGGGGCGGAGGGGCGGGGCCGGGCCGGGCCGGAGGGCCCCCGCCAGAATTAAACTCCCAGCCGCACGGCATCCACCTGGGCCCTGCGGCCACCGCAAAGGCGAAGAGGTCGGCCGAGACTAGCAAGCCGCGGACGCCGGCTGGGGGCAACTGGGGCTGCGGCCCGGGGTGGGGCGGGAGGGAGCCCCGGGGGGCTCTGGAGACCTCCAGGGAATGCGGCTCCCCGCGGAGATTCTTTGTACCCCGGGACCGACCGGCGGGCGGGCCCCAGTGCGCCTGCGCGCGGCCCCCACCCCGCCACCGCGTCCGGGCGGCACCTTCACGTACCTCCCCCGCCTCGCTCCTCCCGCCGGCGCCTGCACCGCCGGGAATTACCGCACGTTTCTTCGGCCCACGTGTGCTCATTTTTTCACCCCCGAGGAAGGGGGAAGCCCACCCCCAATGAAACTTGCGTCAGCTTAGATATATTATGTATGCCCTCTGACCCAGAGGCGTCCTGGACGGCGCAGGGAGGCATGCTAACTCCCCTCCCGCCCCAGTGCTTTTACTGCCGCCTCCGTGCACGGCGCTGAGAACGGCTCTGCGGCTGTGCGGTTGTTTCCTGGCCCCGGGTGAGAGGGGGACTCTAGAGCGCTAGGGCTCCTCTTTGCTGCAGGTGCCTGGGCGAGACAGTCTTTGGGCTGGTCGGAAAGCTCCCGCCGTACCCTGGCCCGGCACTGTGTTCTCCGTGTGTTCTCTCCTGCTTGGCCTCAAGGTAGAATCCTCCGTGGAAAGGAGGGGATGCGGGTCCAGAATGTACAGTTGTTGGGGGGACGCCAGTGGAGACACAGGGTCTGCCTCGGAGCTGAGGACAGAGCTAGGACATCAAACATTCGCTTCTGAGCGATGTCACTGAGTGCGAGAGAGATTGAGTCTTCTTGCTAATTAAAGGCGGTTCGAATAAACAGGACAGAAGGGCCAACTTTATAAGAACCAAGTTTTACAAAAAAAAAAAAAAAAAAGACATTAATGCCAGCTATCTGATTCCTTTGGGGACAGCTAGGCTCTCCCTAGCTCTTCAGCACTGCACACACAGTGGGGCCTTCCGCAAGTCACATTATTTTTGCAAGTAGATTAAAGTGATGAGTCATCAAATCACATAAGGTGACAGGAAATCGTAATTTTAGTCTCAGCCCCTTACCGGCGTCACGGGATGACAGTAAACTCCTGCTGAACCTGTTTAGTCATCTGTAGAAGGTATATGCATTCAGTAGGTCATCTCTAACATGTACATAACCATCACCACTCTCCTCATTCCAATAAAAAACCATTGGTCATTTCCCAGCCGCTCTCTCCCACCCGTGGCTCCAGGCCATCGGTACTCTACTTTCTCTAAGGGTTTGCCTGTTCGGGACACTTCATATAAATGGAAACACACAATACGTAGCCTTTGGGTCTGGCTTCTTAAATTTAATGTAGTATTTGTAGGGTTCATCCATGTTGCAATATGTATCAGTACTTCATTCCTTTTTATAGCTGAATGATATTTTATTGTATACATAATACCACATTTTGCTTATCTATTTATACATTGATGGACATTTTGAGTTTTTTCTCCTTTTTTGGCTTTTAGGAATAATGCTGTTATGAACATCCATGTACAAGTTTTTGTGAAAACATGTTTTTATTTCTCTTGAATAGTAGTAGAATTTTTTGGCTAAATAGTAACTCTATAATTAACTTTTTGAGGAACTAACTAATTTTTTCAGTGGCTGTACATTCCCACTATGAAAATTCTAATTTCTCCAAATCCTTCACAACGGCCGTTATTACCATTTATGTGTGTGTGTGTGTGTGTGTGTGTGTGTGTGTGTGTGTGTATCTCCTAGTGGGTATAACGTGGTAACTGGTGATTGTAACTTGCATTTCCCTAAGCGTAATGATGTTGGGCATCATTTCATATTCCTATTGGCCATTTGCATATCTTCTTTGGAGAAATGTCTTTTCAATCCTTTGCCCATTTATTGTTGAGTTGTAAGAGGTCTTTTCCTGTATCAGATAAGAAATACTAGTCCTTTTTCTGATATATGATTTGTAAGTTTTTCTCCCATTCTGTGCTTGTCTTTTCACTTTCTTGATGGTGTCCTTTGAAACACATATGTTTTTATTTGATAGTCATATATTTTTATAATATAACATTAACAGTTATAAGCTAACACTTAATATTTTTTCAGACTATAAAAGTAATGCATGTGCATTATTGGAAAAATATTAAAAAGGACAAAGAAAAAATAATCACTTATGGCTCTATAACTTAGATATAGCCACTGTTAAGATTATAGCAAATTTCCTTCAGGCCCCTTTTTAACACACATTATTTATTTATTTATTTGATTTCACCCCAAATGACATCATTTGGCCCTGCACCCTACACTTGGGGTCATAACAAGGACTGTCTTACTGGCAGCATCCCTGTATTCAGAACCTTTTCCTCTCCCTCTTTTCCCATCAAAACTAATTTGTCCTGTGCTTATTCCCTCTGGATTCAGTTAAGCTAATCTAGTACATTAATAATGAACGTGACCAAAAGTTATACAAGCTTTGCAGTGAAAGAGCACATGCTCTGGTTCTGAGTCACCCCCTGTCAGATCACTTGCATGGTGGACCTTCATGGCATTAGGTATATGGCAATTAGTCATCTGCCATGTACCAGGAATTGTGTGCAAATACCAGCAGCTAGCTGTTTAACCTCTCTGAACCTGCAGCTCTTTGTCTATAAAGTGGAAACAATGCCATCACGCTGGCTTAGCCTAGTAAGGATCAAACAGAGAGAGCCGGACCAGAATGGACATTGGGTATGCTGCAGGTAGGCATCTCGAACCCTGAGTGTCCAGTGCCCCAGGCTCAGTCAGGTACATGGCAGTAAGGCGATAAACTAGGGGACAGTGATAAGATACCCAGGCAAAAAGGCACCGAAGTCATACCAGCCCTTTGGTACATGCAGAATTAGGGCAGGCCCTGGAAATAATCTTCATCCTCATACTCTTCATTTCACCTTTAAAAACAAGCAAGCAAACAAACCAACCAAAACAATGGATACCACAATTATCTCTGAGATTTTTTTCATTCTAAACTATTTTAGAGATATGAGGGTAGGGGTTTGTCTGGCTTCATTGCAGAGTATTAAAGAGAAGTAATGGTGGCAAGAATGGGGGAGGGGGAGGGGGAAAGAAAATGCACGTGCAAACCTGGGTCGTGTGAGTCTCAAAGAAAAAGTAAACCGGGGAGCAGAGGGGGATTGTGCAATTAAGTGTCAACCTTGGGGATTCTGGATTTTATTAAGGAAAGCTGGCTGTTCCCTCACCCTTGCCTCATCTTACTGCCGCTAAGGAATCTTGTTTTAAAGGAACATTTATTAATATCACAAAATGCTACACTGTTGCTCACAATATGAAAGACTTACTGCCAGTGGCTCTGTGGTGTCCTCTTCCAAGAGTGCTTCAACGTGCCTTGTTGGAGAAAGCTAAAATAGAGAAACAGAAGGGAAAAGCCCCATATGACCGGCTCTGCTCCTTTCTGTATCCCAAAGCTCATAACTTGTATTTCACTAGTTGATTTGCCACTAAGTTATAAGCATCATGAAGCTTAGGAAATGAATATCAAATCTCGCTGCTGCCATATCAGAATACATGTAAGATAGTTATCGAAATCTAGAAAGAAAAGAGGATCTAATTAATTTTAACCTGTAACGTGTTATCGCCACACTTGTGGTTCATGGAAATAACTAGTTGAAAGGTGAAGGATGCATTGATTCATTTTAGTTATTTTACAAGTAAGTTAAAGTTCAGTTTGCATTCAACTGAAGCTCTGTTTTAATACATTTTATATGTTGCTGAAGGACAATTTGAGCTAAGAGTATCTTTATTCATAATTATAATCTTCATTATATCATTGTTACTATTATAAAATATTTATAGACCATTCAAAAGGTGTATGACATTCTCCTAGGATGTTAAGTGGAGGGATTATGTGTACAAACCTGTCCCTGCAGACTTGCTATATTTAGAACATTTATTTATCTAACAAATATTTATTGACAGCCTTCTGTGCCCAAAACACTGGGTTAAGTTTTATAGAAGACACAAAGATGAAGAATCCCCCCAGACTACCTGTCTTTTAGGGGAGTTAATACATGTACAAAATTAACTGTAACGTAACAGACTTTGGCTTGAGAGAGATATAAAGTGTTATAATTAAAGCAATGTAATTTTAATAATTGATAACACTTACTGAGAATTTACTTCTCTCACAAAGTAGTCATGATTGTTATCCACAATTTGTGAAAGTGAAGATGGAGGTTTAGAAAGGTTCAACTATCTTCAGGAAGCCCATGTGCTAAGGGGTGAAGGTAGGAGTTGAACCCAGGTTAGCAGAGTACAGAGCCAGGACTCAGCATTGATCACTTCCAGCTAAGAGCGCATGTGCATAATATTTGTTAAAAATTATGGTAGTGATAACTTTGCACTGAGTCATTGTCACTGAAGCCTCTTCTCCCTTGGTAAGGAAACCCTCACCTGGTGACCTTTTGACCTTGACCGAATAGCAGCTTTCTCTAACCCAGTAGTTTCTATACAATTGAGGAGGCTTTTCATCAAACTTTTAATGAAAGATACAAATGAAGGTTCTTTAAGTGAAGCTGAATGGGGAGGCAGTCCCCCATGGGCAGTAGGGGCACGGAGGGGAGGGAAGCAGGCCGCCCACATCCTCTTCATGAGCGTCACAGCTGAAACCTAACAAGGAACACTGATGTCAGTACAGCCTCCGTCATGTCACTGAAAAGGCGTTGACTTTTCCCCCCACTGGCAGCACTGCATCTAGTTCAATAGATGGATGGGCATGAACCTGATGCGGTTTTAGAATTAGTCATGTTTAATGTTCCTTGATATGGTAAGTGTAGCTTCCTTCAATCATGAATTAGTTTTTAAATGTTGAAGAGGCTTGCCTGCTGGCGGGCCTCAAAACCTTGTTAGGAAGGTGGCTAAAGTCAAAGGGTAAGCAGAATGAACCAAGTTGAAGAAATGATGGCTCCCTGCTCGTAGGATCTTGTTCTGTCAGAGCCTTTTAATGAATGCTGTATTCAAAGGAGACTGTATGGTAAGTATAGCATAAGGGCTGAATTTCAACAAAGAAGGGCTTAGTCATCTTTCCTCTCCTAAGCACCATTGTTTAGCCTGACAAAGCATAGCCAAGGGAGGGAAAGAGAATGCTGAAAGGGGAGAAGGCAGACATACAGAGTCTGGAGACAATGACATAGTTCAGGGGTACCCTCTCTGAAATTTGCAACTTGGACCCACAGCAAATACTTACAGGATTTTGCTGAGGTTTTATTATCTGCTGTCATTCTTATATTTCTCCAGGAAACACTCAGAATTCTAGAGAGCTATTATTATTATTAACAAACAAATTCGCCCAGCTCCTTTGCACTCACTTTAGATCAGCCTAAAGGGCAGTTCACTTATTTAACCATCGCACACATTTTGTATCCGTCCTAGTCTGTGTACCTCATGAGGACTACACCCTCTGTGCTGTCCGTCTTTTATGTATGTGAAAGCAGGGACCTAGTCTATGTAACTCTCAGTGTTGCCCAGCGAATTGACACTATTCTTATTGTACAGTTATTATTTTGAAAACTGAAAGTAACTCAAACATCTTACAATAGGGAGTGTTTGAGATGATGTGACATATCTATAGTGAAGAATGCTAAGTAGCCAGTAAAAATGTTAAGAATGTTGCAATCTGTTTGTACTTATGAAGTAGTTCAAAGGGGAAAAATCAAATACAAAGTAAGTACATTCTGACATATACACTGGTAACAATTTATATAAAAAAAAATGCTTGTAAACTAGAATCAGTGGTGCTCCTTAAAGATCAAGAGTGATAGAAATAGGTTAAGGTCTAATAAATTCTTTATATTCAAAGGTTCATTAATATATATATATATATATATATATATATATATATACACTATTATATATATATATATATATATATATATATATACTATTGAATTAGTGATTTATTGCTGCATGAACAAATCACCCCAAAACTTAGAAGCTTGAGACAATAAACATTTATCATCTCACAGGTTCTGAGGGTCAGGAATCTGGGAGCTGGATGGCTCTGGCTCAGGGTCGCTCATGAAGTTGCCGTCAAAATGTCAATAAGGGCTGCTGTCATCTGAAGGCTTGAGCAGGGCTAATGGGTCCACTTCCAAGAAGGCTCTGATTCACATGGTTGTTGTGTCAGTTCCTTGTCTTGTGAAGTTCTTCATAGGGGGCCTCTTGGTGGCTCCACTGGTGACATGGCAGCTGGCTTCCCTCAACAAGTGATGAAAGATGGGGGGAGGGGAGAGAGAGAGAGAAAGGGAAGAGAGAGGGAGGATGTCCAAGATAATAGCTGCAATGTGTTTTATAATCTAATGTCAAAAGTGACATTCCATTTTTCCTGCCATGTTCTATGGTCACGTAGACAACCCTGAGACAGTGTGGAGGGAGCCAACATGGTGTGAATACTCAGAGACAGGAATCATGGAGGATCCTCTTGGAGGCTGGCTTTCAACAAAGAAGAGCTTAGTCAACTCTCCTCATTTGGTTATTAAATATGTACGCATTTCAGGCATACATTGAAATAGATATTTCAAAATACCTAATCCTCCTAATTATAATTTTCAATCACATAATTATTTAGTACTTTCTATATGCCAATCACTGTGCTAAGCATTTGCATGGACCCTTTCTGACAACTGTCACAGCTCAAAAGGAGGCACTTTTAGTTGCCTTGTTTCAGAGAGATGGAACTTGAAGTACAGAGAGGTTAAGTATGCTCAAGGGCACAGAGAGGAGATCATAGTGTGAACGCAGATCTATCAGTGAAAACACACACGTCATTGCTGAGCTGTACTGACTCCCTCTAGTCATGGTTTTGTGAAATGAGTCTTTAACCTATTCATGCTTTACGTGTTCAGAGTTGTCTGTCGTTCCAGGTATGTTCAGGACCTCCCTGCAGTCACGGAGTAGATAAACAGAGACTGAAAATTGGAGCTTAGGCTCATGGGGTCCTTTATCATGACTAAGACAGTAGTGGTTACCTGTCTTGAGGAGAGGTCTTCTGTTGTCCTGGTCCCCTCTTCCCTCTCTCCACGCCAGCCACACTGGCCTCCTTGCTGTCCTTAGAACACTCCAGACATGTTCCTGCCTTAGGTCATTTGTGCTCAATGTTCCTCTTCTCCTCTCCCAGGACTAGCATGGCTCCTTCCATCACCTCCTGTCCTGAAATGTCCCCTTCCCAGGGAGGCACACCATTACTGCGGTAGTTAAAATTGCCACTCGAGCACTGCCACTTAGTCGCAGCTTCCTTCCCCTGCTGTCCTGTCCTACAGCGTGTATCACCACTATATCCTACATAACTCACTTGCTTGGTGTGCTTATATTTCTCTCCCTGTCCCAGAATACAAGCAGGAGTTTGAGTCTGTTTTGTTCACTGAGGATCCCTAACACAACAGTCTCTGGTACATAGTATATGCTCAACAATAAATATGTCTTGGATAAACAATGAAATAACAATAGGAGGCTTAAAGTATGTAGCTGATATCAGAGTAACTTGGTTGAAAATTTAATGGTCAATGTATTTTCCTGCCATACCTCTTTAAACTGGATAATGAAATTATCTACAGATTTTGTCCAAACAGATATTTCTAGAGAGAATTACTCCCTTTTAATCAATATTTTACATTCATTGTCATATGTGTTTACTTTTTAGCTAGAGTAGACATGTTAGAAATTTCTAGAAACAACAAAAACTCTAGAAACAGAAGATGCTTTGAACTTAGAAGAGAAATAAACTAGGTCAGGATTAAAGTAGTGTCACTGCCCAGCCCTCTGTATAGCGACCCTATAAAACCTGAAAAAGTATTTACCTTTGATATTAGAAAAATTCAGTTGAGCAAATGGTATTTAATAATGACTAAAAGGAAAGAACTTCCTTCATTTATTCTGGATAATCCATCAATTTTTAGTATGTTTTGTTCCCCTAGACATAGAAGCATTGTTTGACAGAAGGTCAGATTCATACTAACTTTGCCCAGGTCTACCTGTGACTTTAACCTATAATCTTGGTCATTTCAGAATACCAATTTACTAGTTGACGGTGTATTCAATAAAGGTTTCATTGATACTGAGTTTTTTTCTTTAAATCAACCAAACATATCATCTATTATAATAACAGCTAAACTTTATCAGATACCTGCTAAGTGCTAGCCATTGTATCAATATTATCTCTAATAGTTTCAGCTACTCGACAACATAGATATTGTAGTTATGAAGCTCAATGATGTTAAGCAATTTGTTAAGATCACACAATCAGGATGGAGACTCAGACCAAGATTATCGGTGTAAAAAAAATTTATACTTTTTATCTGAAATTCAAATTCAACTGAATGTCTTATATTTTTATAATATGTGCTAAATCTGGCTACTTTATATGGAAGAAACCTTGGGGATTGTTGAGTTTAGTGGTGCTCAACCAGGGGTGCTTGGCAAAATGATCTGGAAGGCTTTTTTGAAACATATATACAGGTTCTACCCCATGTCGCAATGACACCCGTGGAGTGGATCCAGGTCTATAAATTTTCAAAGCTTTATTTGTTCATTAAAAAATATATTTACTGAGTGGGAGTTCCCTGATGGTGTAGTGGCTTAGGGCTTCAGTGTTGGCGCTGTCAGCGCTGCGGCCTGGGTTCGATTCCCAGTCAGGGAGCTACCCACATACCAAAAAGCAAAAAAAAAAAATTTATATATATATATGGTACCTTATCCTGTGCCAAGTGCTCTTCTATGCTCTGGAAACAAGCAAAAAACAAAACAAAATTCCATCTTTTAGGGGTCTTTACAGGTGACTCCAAAACTCATCCCTGATAGGAAGCAATGGGTTAAGCACCCTCATTTTACAGAATGGAAGAACAGAGTACCAGAATGGTGTCGTGGTGGCTCAAGGTCACTGACAGAGGAGGGACTAGAGATGAAGTCTCTACTCCTAGTCCAGTAGTTTTAAAAAAATATCTCTCTGCTGACCACATGTCCTCAATTTTCTAGAATATTACCCTTTTAGTGTCCTCTTTAAAATTCCAATTTTTGGATTACAAAAATGTTTGGTGTCAGAAGCTATGTCATTCTTGAAATAATACACTGAATGCTGCCTGAGGCCCTCACCTCTAACCTAGGAGCACGGTCATAGATGTCAGCGGACGGACGGCAGTAACAGGGAGCCCCGGCCCCAGACGGAAGTGGGCTCATTGGTGCTTCAGGCTTCACACGGCACGTCACATACGCTGACGTATGCATTCTCCCAGTAACCTTGTGAACCAGACAGAAAAGCTGTTGTTCTCTCTTCAAGTTGGGATAAAATAATCTGAAGGTGACTAAAAATTTAGCTTCTCTCTTTTCTTCCTCTTTCAGCATGAAGTGGCATAAGGTGGAAAAGCATGGTGTTACTAGGCGCCCCTGACCTGCCTGCCTGCGGCCAAGCCATCCCTCCCCAGCGGCTCTGTCCTGTCCTCCCAGGCGTCACATTCCCACCCTGTGGGGCAGAGCGAGGACAGACCCCCAATGGCACAAAAATCCTCAACCAAAATTCACGCAAGTTACCCGAGAACCGTGTGCCCCAGTGTGCCCCCATATTTGCGGGGATCCACAGAGCCAATTAACTAATTAGCACTGAGTTTGTAGGGAGCTGGTGGCCACGTGCGACTGTTTCCTTAAAGGCAGCTGTGAACTCATATTGGGCCCTGGAGAGAAGACACCTGGAAATGAGAGCTTGGGAAAATGGGGCTCAGGTTTGATGGGGAAAGGCTGCCCTCTTGTCAAATTTCTACAAATCTCCAAGGCAGGTATACCCTTACTTCGGACTTGAAATGCAAACTCCACGTGAATTTTACAAATAAAACTGGAAGGAGCTGCTGACATCTGTGCCCAAGGGTTCGGGAGCCAGTCTCCAGCCCATCTGCATTATTGGAAACCTGAGCTGGTTGCCGGGAACAATCGGCCCAGGTCCTGCCCGCAGCTCCTCCAATCCACGCTCCTTCCCTCCAGCATACTCATCTCACTCTTCTCCAGTTTTCTACCTTTTGCTCAAGGCTCTCCTGTGCCATGTTGATGGCATGCTGATTTTAGCCATGGTTAGAACTTGGAACAAAATTCTGTTGTCCCCCAGGACCAAGTCAGTCTCAAGTACTGGTGCAGACCCCATAGGTTTGGAAACACATACTGTATCTGAGGAATAGCCAGAGCAGCCTCCTAAACAGTTCTTTTTTCCTGTAACTCATGCCCCACAACCATCCTATATACACGGATTTTCTAAAAGGCCAAGTCACTCTCTAACATAAAAATAAATTAATTCCCCTAAAAATAAAAGCCTTCCACAGTGCTGCTGTTCACACACACACACACACACACACACACACACACACTGTTTAGTCACCTGATAATCCCTGTTCAATCACATGCTTTAGGTATGATCAACTGAGAAAATGTAGGTGAAAAAGTCGAAGAGCACAGTATGTTACATTCATACAGCATTTCACAGCACTTTACCTGTCTCATGTGATTTCAAGATAGCAGAAGACAGATTTGTTTCTTTTAATGTTTTGTTTCTTTAAGTGAATTGTTAAATTCCAAGTCTTTCACCTTTTTTGTCAGTTGACTGATATGAAACATAAAATTTCATATAAAATTATGTCATTAAAATAAGTATCAATCAAAATTAACAAAGCAGAGCACTTACTTTGATTTTCATCCCAAGAAGGCATAAAAGAAGAACAAAGTCTAAAAAGCACAAGAGTCCATGACTGGAAATTAGTTAGCTAGATAAATATTATTTTATATAAATGAAGATCCAATAGAAATGAAAAATATTTGGGAGTTTTGTTTGCTTTTTATTTTTATAATGAATAAAAGGTCTGAAAAAGGCAGTGCCTCTGCATAAGATACCGATGGTGCTCTGATTAAAAAAGCAGACGTTGGATTAATGTGAATTCCCAAGCGGCTGTGCACTGACTGGTTAAGAGCATGGCCTCTGCAGCTAGCTTGCCTGCATCTTAATCCTGCCTCTGCTGTTCACAAGCTGTATGACCTTGGACAGGTTACTTATTAACTGCTTTAGACCTCAGTTTCCTCATCTGTAAAATAAGAATAATAATAGTATCTACTCAAGGGTGGTTGCGAAGATTAAGTGCATGAATGTTTGCAAAATACTTAGAATAAGGTCTGTCACATTAAACATTTTCTAAGAGGTAATGGCTGTGATGATGATGATGATTTGAAGAAGAAAGACAGGACCAAATTCAGGGTTACGCCGAGCTGGGGCTTATTCAGATTCTGCTATGTGTCATGGTTAAGTAAGTTACCTCTGTAAGGCTGAATCCTCATTTGTAAAATGGCTCTACGGTCACATGTAAAATAATTCTATTATTACAGTAGATCTGAAGATGGGCCTTCCTATTTGAATATTCAACTGGTAAAGGTTTCAACTAGTCATTAGACTCATTAGAGTCCAGTCAATAGTTTTTGGAGTCAATTGAAATCATTCCTGTTGTAAGAGATGGAAACCCTGAAGTCAAACTGGCTTATGACAGAGGGAACTCCTTGGCTCACGCTACTAAAACGTCCTTGGGAAGCCCTGACTTCAGGTTCGGCTTGATCAGAGTCTCAACCAGTGACCTCAGGGCTCACTTTTTCTTCATCTCTTAGATCTCTCTGCTGCAGTTATTGCTTCATCCTCAGGTTCTGCGGGCCTCGTAGCCCTAGGCTCTTATCATTATTACTATAAACAGACCAAACCAAAAGGAATGTGGGCATCTCTCCTAACTCCTCAGCTAAAGCCTCCTTGTCACTGCAAAGGGTCATGAGAGATCTCTAGGAGATTATGGAAATGTTGTGATTACTCAGTAAATGTACTGCAAGTCATTGAATTGTATACTTCAAAAAAGGGTGATTTTATGGTATATAAGTTATACCTCAATAAAGGCATTAAAAATAGAGTTTCCTTGTATCTCTGGCTCTGATTGGGTCACACGGCCATTGCTGAACCACCACTGGTCAGAGGAATGTGCTGCTCTGACTGGCCAGGCCCGAGTACCACCCCCATCCCACCCTGGAGATGGGGGACAAAGGCAGTTTCATCCAAAGCACAGGGACTGAGAGTGGGAAGAAGGCGGTTTGTCCACTGAAAATTGGGTTCATAGATTTTGCTTCCTAAGACCCAAAGACCAAAGTTGATCGAGAGCTAGTCCAGGCTTCTAGGGCCTGTCTGAACTCAAACTTGGGACTGTCATGGGCCAAAACACTGTTACATATTTGCCTTGTGAGGCCTAACTCGTTTTTCTTGACTTCTCCATGGCAAATGCTAAGGTAGGATGAAGCACATGCAAGACCCTTACTCTCAGAAATACTGATAGTGCTCACCTACAGATAAATACGGTAAGTCCCTCTCTCCTGGCTCAAGCGCATCACCATTTTCTGCTGTGTCGACTAAGCTTGGGCGCTGCCCAGTGCTCACTGGGGCCCTGTGCCAGCCAGAGATATGGGAAGAGTCCTGTGTCACCTCTCTGCCCCACTCTGCAAGCCATCAGCCAGCCCCCTGCTCCCTGAGAAGGAACCAGACACAAATCCTGCACCTTTATTTTTTGTCACTTTACACCCTTTATCTCACCTCTCACTGTCTCTTTCAAACTTGATTCTCAATGCTTGTGACTGTGGGTCCAAAGGAGGGATGAGGTAATGGGTTAGAATGAGCTGTATAGCTCTAGTTTAACTGATTTTTCCAGGGCACAGGGACAGACAGTGCTTGCGGCTCTTCTTACCTCATTGAAGAATGGCAAAATCAAACAAAAGCGGGCACATCCGGAGCGCTGAGTGGAAGCACTGTGCTGAACGCTATCTGTTAATCCCTACAACAACCTCCAAAGGTGGATCAGCTTATCCACATTTTATATGTGAGGAAACTGGTTCCTAGGTGTGAATGAAGGCAGCACAGCTCATCTGAGGTAGACCTGGCTGGAGTCAGGGCCGTGAGTCTGTAAGGCAGGCACTTTCAACCACTACCTGCCTGTCTCCTCCTAACGCGTCTAGTTGGGTCTGCAAGCCCTTTCACTGCTACAGCCAGTGTGAAACCCTTGGTTTTCAGTGGAAGGGGAGTGAGCTTCTCTCAGCTCCTCTGTGGCACAGCACTGAGGAGCTACTGACTTGCAGCTGCAAAACTGAAGGTGCATCTCCTAGGGGTGCAAACGGACACCCCACTGACTGCAGATGGGCACAGATGGATCTGTTTGGCCAGCACCATATTGTCAGGGGAGCTGTTATTGTTGTTTTTAATAAACTTGAGTGCCCTTCATGAGGCATATTCTCTCTAAGTCACTCCTAATATATCAGCACTCCTTGGAGCATTTTGCCAGTTTTTTCACACCCGTATGTTAGCTGACACTTAAAAGCATTTGCCTTTATATATCTGAAAAAGCTGGGAAGTTGCCAAGAGTGTCTGCCCAGCCCCTTCTTCTGTCCTGGGTATCAGAAGGTCTGAGCAGAAAACGGGAAGAATACATGTTCTCACGTGACCCATGGGGTACTGGCATGAGAAGCGACAGTTCAGGCTTATGGAACAAGGAAGCTCTTAGGGGAAGAACCATGATTGCATAGCACTTACCCCCATCTAACCCAATCCTCAGTCAGCCCTAAAAAGCACACATTTCTACAGTTCCTAGCTGACAGATGGTAACACAAAGGCCTACCCAGGCACCACCGCAGGCCCACGGGTACAGAAATCGGACTCCCAGCCCTGGCTCGCAACCACCATTCACCGCCTGTGTCCCATCGCTCCCTGTGCGTTAGGGTCACCTGCGGAGAGTTTAAACGGTAACAGTGTCTGATTCAAGCACGAACCAGGTCAGTGTGAAGCTCTAGGGGCAACCCTGGTGGTTGCAGTTTGGGAAGTACTTCAGGTAATTCTAATGTGGTGAGAAGGCTGCTCCTCTGAGAGGTGGAGGGTGCTTCCAGCAAGTGACAGGCCGGCAGGGGCCTCTGGGCTGCGGAGTGTGTGTTTAACATCCCCAGGACTGGTGCTGTGTAACGGCTAATGGGTGACAAGACATGTGGGTTTGAATCTGTGCTTCTCATTGATTGTATGACTTCGGGCACATTATTTTACCCCTCGGAGCCTCAGTTTACTCATCACTAAAGAGGGGTATTAATGAACCCCACCTTGAAGTTTGTTGTGAAGAGACAAGTGAGGGCATGCACGTCCTGAGCTCAGCACAGACAGGGCACCTTGTGAACCCTGAGTCACTACAGCACCGATTGCCGTGCTCCACTAGCCAGTGCATGCTACATATACCAAGTGGTCTCACAGACCAACTCAAATTCTGAAAACGGGTTCTGCCCCCTCACTTCTGATCATCCAGTTTTTAGAATTACCCTCTTCCTTTGAAAATTAAATTCGTCTGCCACGGTGGTTCAGCTTCGGGGTAACTGTCCTAGAGGTGTTCGATTAGCAGCCTGTGAAGTCTGCAAACAGGCCGAGGGGTTGGCTGTGCAGCAGTCAACACAAGTGCAGCTAGGGGCTCTGTCCGTGGATGGTGGCGCCCAGTTAGGGACCTGGGGCCTTCAGCTCCAGTAAGGGGGAGGTTGGAGGCTGAGGAGGACCAGGACCCAAGCTCAGAATAGAATGGGTGAGTGGACACCAGTTGTAGGGTCTCAGGGAGAAGTTGATAGGTCTTTCATAAGGATCCATGGACTTCCCCTCTTCCTCCTCCTTTTGGCCCCCCCCTTTTATTATTGTTCTCACGACCTGACAACTGTACTTTCCATTTCTCTCAATGTTGTTTATCCTTTTAAGCCCAAATCAAGCCTTGTCTATTCTGCAGCTCCTAGAGGAACAATCTAGATGGATGATAGTTAGTGATGTTTCCTCTGGTGACTATCGGCCTTGATGTGCTTAAGCGTGGCATCATTAGTTGCCTTTGTATGAGCATATCTTGTTTAAAACTATTTTTGAGTTCCCACAGGATGGAGATCACATTTTATACTCGTGGGGAAATGGAACGGCTCAGGCCCTGTCACGGAGCTTCTGCCGGAAGGACATGCACCTGTGATGTGACCGTGACTTGCACGTCCCAGGGGCCAGGGTGTTGTCTATGCGCCTCCTGCGCTCGCTTCTTGCCCAGCCACTTTGTTCTCCTGCCTGTGTAAGGGGAGGGGACCCTCCGGGAGGGAGCTGTTGGGAAATCCCAGGCGCCATGAGTGTTGCTGCTCCATTTCTGGAATGCCTGTGGCTCTGTGATGCCTCTTTGGTCTGCCGGGACCCCGTGTGAATGGCCTGGCCTCGGCCATTTGCAATGCAGTACTTCCAGGCAGCCTCACCTCCTCTTCCCATCAAGGTTAACACAAGTGCTTGGTCTTAACAGATAACAGTGCGCTACTTCCACATACATCATAGCATCCAGAAGTAAAAGAAGGCCTAGGGATCTTTCAGTCCAGGAGTGGCAAACTATCCTCTTGATTCAAATCCTGGAGAGATGTTTCATTTGGCCAGGCCAGTCCTTCTTTATTATTATTATCTTTTTATTATTAAGCCTGGGTGCCTTTAGGTGGGGTGTGCCAGCCTAGTCCTATGCTGTTCGCTCCACTTCCTAATGCCTTAACGTTTCACACACTTGACCTGCCTGACCCCTAAGGCCTTTGAACCTGTGAGCCCTAATTTGAGTCCAGCTCCTCAAGTTCAGGGATCCATTGATCTTCCTCACAGCATCTCTAATATGTGGGCGGCTCTCCTGCCCATGCTTCCAGAGGCAGGGAGCTTGTGAGAAATGAGAAAAGAGTGAAGAAATGAAATGGAGTCACGGTAGTCAAGCTGCCGGATTGCTAATATCAAGTTGGCCAAGGCATAAGGAAACGGTTCTAGTTTTGCTTTAACTAGCCCGGGAACTTCAACTTTTTAACTCTCCAGTTATGCCTGGATATTTTATATATATATATTCATATATTCTATAGATAACCCTCTGATTACTCCCTGCAGGACACTTAGGAAAGAATGTTCATGTGTGCAGGCCACCTGACATCCATTGTCAAAACCACTGGATATCTGGAAGACTAACACCTCAGACCAACCCAGAGGCTAAGAATGCAGGACTGAATCTTCTCAAGAATGTACTTTTTACTATAAGAACTCATACTTTTTCTTTCATTTTCAGAACATTCTGGGTATTACTTACCTGTGTTTATGGTGTGAAAACCCTAAGATCCTTTAATAAATCTTTGCTATTTATTTCTAGCCAAAGCCTCCCAACACTTTGTGTCAGTTGATAAGAATTTTGTTCTATGGAAAAGCTTTGACTAAAAGAGTTGTTCCTGAGTGAATATCATAGAGACACCAGCTGAAATTACCATGCTACAAATTAACTACTTTAAATGCTTCTGCTGAATACTTTCCCCACTTGGAAGCATTCCATCACAAGATTAACAGAGCGTTTTAGGTATATTTCCAACTTGTTCTTTAGGAAGAAGACTGGAAATTTAAAACCACTTTAGACTTTATTCTGCAACTATGGTCATGACATGGCAAATATACCTCTTTACTCTTGTAGAATGTTGGCTGCATGTGTCCATCCAACCTTTTGTACTTAAGGTCGCACTTTCTCAGTCATCTTAGAATAATCTTATTTCTGTCGAGCTCATCTGATTGTAGGTGAGTCGAGAGTCTAGATGCACCAGCACCCCAGAAGATTGAAATTTGAGGATATGATAGCTCTAAGTAGATTTTATCTCATATTGCCCCATTAGACCTAGATATTTTCACAGCTTTATGCTGTACAGAAGTTAGCTTGTGCCTGAATGCACAGGAATGCAACCCCAGCAAATATTTACTAGATGGAATGTGTTTTTGTGTTTCTCTCTGTCTTAAGGGAAGTCTGTCAAAGCTTTTGGTTCTAGTTTTGATGGAGTAGATTGTAGACCTGTTATAACCTGATGAGTGGGGGGAAAATTCCATATTTTTCTGTTTTCAGGAAAAATAATCTCTATGTGAAAGGCCATCTGGAGAACTGGGTATGTAATAAATCACTGTTAACATCAATTATACTTACTGGGAGCCCAGTTATTTTCTTGCAAGTAGAGACAAGAGGATACAGTATTGGCTTTGGAAAACAATGTGTCATGAACTTCCTTATGGGGGAGCCAAAGGTCAAAAAGACCCCCGTCTGAGAAGAAAGAAACTGCTACAGTGGGGGAAATGGAAGATTATTGGGATTTTCCTCTCCATTTGTAGTCTCCATAAAAATTAATGCTTTTGGGAGTTCCCTGGTGGTGTAGTGGCTTAAGGCTTCGTCACTGGCGCTGTCAACGCTGCGGCCTGGGTTCGATTCCCAGTCAGGGAACTACCTACGTACAAAACAACAACAACAACAACAAAAATCTAATGTTTTTTATTCTATGTGGCATTTCTTATATACTTTTAGAAAGTATTTGCAGTGACTTAGATCTTAATCAAGATGCACATTTTCAAGTCAATGTCACTGAATCAACTTAAGTGAGTCATCCAGCTCGCCCAGTCTCTCCTACCCCATTCGGAATGGTGGCTAGTGGAATTGTACCTAATGTGGCTGCGTACAATTGAATTATTTTCTCTTGTAGATAAAATTATTTTCTCTTATAAATAAAATCCCAAAGAAGAAGTCTACATGCAAATAATTTTAAATAGCGTAGTATCAAACAGCAAAATAATTAGATGCAACATAAACGTTAAACAATAAGCTGTTTAAATTAGTTATGTGTTGTAGATATGACTCTTGTTTTATTAACACATACCACCTTCCCCTTCCTCCCGTTTAAAAGACAGATCAACTCAGAAAGGGCCATCTTTTTCATTACAGTGATTGGTCCAAGATGGACACCAGATCCAATCCAGGTCAAAGGCCTTCCCTTAGATTTTTCTGTTAAAAAGATTTTGTATTCCCTTTTTGGTGGAGAGTTGTATGATTGACCCCCACATTGCAGGTGGCATGGCCACCATGGGGAGAAGCCTAGAAGGAGAATGAGCAGTGGAGAGCTCTGGTGGCATCAAGGCCCTGGCTCCCAACACTAAATACCCCAGGCCTGCCTAGTTCTTGCAGCTCAGTGAGCAACCCCACTATTTTCTCACTGAACTCCCCATTTCCTAAGCTAGTTGGATTTAGCTTTATGTTACTTGCAATTGTGAGAGTTTAGACCAACAGCTTACGCAGCCATTAACAATGACAATTAGGAAGACCACATAACAGCATGAAAAAGTGATTTTGATCAATTTTACAAATAGTACCATATAAAAATGTGAATGTTTCAGCTATTTAAAATAACTATGCATATACAAAACAGGTGGAAAAGAAATACCGTAAAGATTTAATGGATATTTAGCATGGTAGGGTTATGGGTGATTTTTTTTTCCCCTTCATATAATGGGGTAAACCAATTTATCAAACTACATTCAGTGTGCAAAGTACATGGCATATTTGTTTTCTAGAACGGACCAAATCCTTATAGGCTTCCAGTGCATTGACCATCATTAACTCTATCTTAGTCTCTTTGGTTACAAAAGAGTTTTGCTTTAAAGAGTTGTTTTATTTTTAAGGTAACTGGCTAATTTTGTATTGTTTCCTGCCTTCCTTTCCAAGGTGGTGTCAGTATAGTGTAATAGGTGTGTGACCTTGTGGTAACAGGGAAGAGTGAGCTTTAGGTTTGCACTTCTATGATCAGGGTTGGTGTCTTGGACTGAATGTTTGTGTCCCCCCGCCCCCCATTTCATATGTTGAAGCTCTAATTCCCAATATGGGGGTATTTGTGAGGTAATTAAGGTGAGATGAGGTCATGAGGGTGGGGCTAATCCCTCTAATCATGGGGTTAGTGGCCTTATAAGAAGAGAGGCCTTACTCTCCCACCCTGCATGCACATACCAAGGAAAGGCCACATGAGCAGGCAGAAAGCAGGCCTTCAGAAAGCCAGGACAGAGCTTTTATCAGGCACCGAATCTCCGGTACCCTGACTTTGGACTTCTCAGCCTCCAGATCTGTGAAAAAATTAATGTCTGTTGTGTAAGCCACCCAGTCTATGGTATTTTGTTGTGGCAGCTGGAGCTGACTGTGACAGTTTGTGCCGATGACTAGAGCAATGCCTCTGGGTACCTGGCTGACTGAACTGTTGATGTCCGTGCTTGGGGAAAGTGGCTTCTTCTGGTTCAGTCAGGGCTTCAGGGTTATACTACAGACGACCGAGGCCCCGGAGGTTCACACTGGATCCCCACAGACCGAAGAAGAATCGAGGGGCCGCAGGCAAATGAAACACGGCCTTTATTCCAGAAGCGGACAGCAACGAAACGGTGTCCAGGAGGTCCCTATCAATAGCTCATAGCCCATAGAGCATGGCCCACAGCTCTTCCCGGACAGTCCCCTCCCCTTACATAGGCAGGAGAACACAGGTGGCAGGCTGCCAAAACGTGAGCTCAGAAGGCACATAAACAACAAAATGGCTGCCACCTGGGGACACGCAAGTCACGGTCACACAACAGGTGTGCGCCATTCCAGGGGAGGCTGGGTGAGACAGCCGGCACCCATTTAGGGTTTCTCGCCTCACAATCTACAGACGGATGTTCCCTGTGGGAGGAGTGTGTCACACTGCATCCAGATACCACAGCAACGATAAAGACTATAACGACCTAAGATAGTACATGCAATGACAGAGAGGACCATTATTTAGAACACTGCGTTGTTGCAAATGTGCCCCCCATTTTGCCAATGTAGGCATTTGAGCAGTGCCACTGCGTGGTTTTGTGGCCCAATTATGTTCCATCCTGCGTTAGGATACATGGTCCGTACAGTCCCAGGGGCAGTAGCTGTGATGCTTTCAGTTGCCCAAAGGGCAGTGTACACAGCCGCCAATTGTTTTTCCACCCAGGAGTAACAGACCTCAGCCCCCTTCCACAATTGGGACCAGAAGCCTATGGGTTGCCACGAGCACTCAGAACACTGCCATAGGCCCCAGCCAAAGCCCCCTGTGCAGTGACATGTAGATCCAGTTCACAAGGCTGGGCAGGGCCAAACACATGCAGGGCTTGGGCCACCTTAATGGTGAGCTTGGAGGAGTCAAAGGTCACTGCGCCCCCTCCATCCAGTCCCAACGAACCCCTTTCCTAACCAAGGAACTCAAGGGCCTTAGCAGTTGGGCTAAATGAGGCACAAATGCTCTCCAATATCCTAGAGTTCCAAGAAGTTAACGTATCATCATCAATGTAATGGTACAGGCGTACATTCTCAGTCTGGGACCATCGTGCCAAGCCCAGCGCCACCAGTCCATGGCACAGCATGGGTCTATGCAAGTACCCCTGGGGAAGGACCATGAAAGTTCACTGCCAGCCTTCCCATGTGAATGCAGATTGGTCTTGGCTCTCTGAGGCTGTGTCAATGGAGAAAAAGACATTAGCAAGATCAGCAACAAAATGATAGGTCCCCAACTCCTGACTCAGGAGATCCATCCGGTCCGCCACTGACAGGACCCCTGCATGCAAAGGTGACACTACCTTATTTAATTCCTGGTAGTCAACCGTCATTCGCCAGGTGCCATCTGGCTTCCTCACTGGCCACACTGGGGAGTTATATGGACTGTAGGTGGGCCGTACTATTCCCACCTTTTCCAGTTACCATATTGTTGTAGTTATCTCCTCATGGCCCCCTGTACTGCTTGGTGTGTACAATCTGTCAGAGAGGGGGCAGCTGCAAAGGTCCATGAGCAGCATGTCCCTGCACCACTGCCTTCGCCACCCACACTTGGAGGCAAAAACTCTCCTGCCGTAGTGTTCAACTGCAGCCCTTGCAAAACGTCCACCCCTAAGGTATACTCAGGGAGGGGCGACACGTCTGTGGCAGCAGATGGCCTATCCCCAGCGAGATGTCTGTGGGTTTTACTTGAATGGTTTACTCTGTAGCCGCCAATGACTACTGGGGCTCCTTAGCCCACCCCCACCCCCACCGCCATCACGAACTGCTAGGGCTTTGGGCCCCATGGCCCTCTCCGCCCTGGCAGACACTAGCTCCACCCACATGTGGGTTTGTGTCTCCCTGCGGGTTCGTTTCTCTTGGCTCTTGTTGCCTTCTGGGCTACCACATGGATCTCTCTCTGTTCGTGCCTCGTCCCAGCCTCCCTCGCGTTGCCGCCGTCGTAGTGGCCTCATCAGTGGGGTGGCCCACATAAAGCTCTGCGCAGCTCGTTCTGCCTGTCACCGCCGGAGGGGAGAAGGGACAGGAGCGCTGGCTGCTAGCCGGCCCGCACTCGGCGCCTCGCCCCGTGTCGCTCCCGTGCCCCGAGGGCAGGTTTGGCTGTGGCCTGGCCCACCCCAGCCTGCCGCGGCTCCTCGGCCAGCTCGGCGCGGCCCCGAGGCCGGCAGCGGGGACGTGGGTCTGCGCTGGCCGCCTGTGCCCTGCTTGCTCCTCACGTACCTGGCGGCGGAGGTGGGCTCATGTCAGGCAGTGCCAGGACCGCTACCAGCAGTCCGCACGGGGAAGAGGGGGCGAAGCTCTAACGCGGGTTCCCCCTCTGCCTCAAGGAAGGGGGTGGCTGTCCCTCCCACAGGGCCGCCACAGCAGTGGGGACCGCCTGTCCGACCCCGACGGCAGACCCCAGCGTTCTCCCTCCAGCAGCGGCCTGGGCTGCACGGCCCGCGCCTGCCTCGGGTCCCGCCTGTGCGGAGCGCCTGCACCCCGCTGCGGGGCCGCCGGGTGTCCTGCGGGCGACCCAGGCCGGGGAGCTTCGCACTGGATCCCCGCAGACAGTGTAGCACGGCCTCTGTCCCGGAGGACACGCGGCAACAAACGGCGCCCGGGAGCCCGGGAACGACGGCCCCGGGAGCCCCGCAACGACGGCCCCGGGAGCCCCGCAACGACGGCCCCGGGAGCCCGGGAACGACGGCGCCCGCCCGCAGGGCACGGCCCACGGCCCCCCGCGTGCACAGGCGGGAGGCCCCAAGCGGCGGGCAGCCTGGAAGAGCGCAGGAGGCGTAATCCACGGCAGGGCTGTCCCCGGGGACGTGCACACCGTGCGTCACTACGCAAGCACGCTGAGAGGGCCTGTCCCCATGAGGTCCCTTCCTGGTGACTTCCAGCCCGGGCCGCAGCCTCGGTGGCCCGTAGACTCTTCTGTGTCTCCGCCACATCCCTCATGTCCGGTGTGGGTTGGCCAGCCCCTCTCTTGTCACAGCAAAGCTCTTTTTCTTTTTCTCTTTGCCACACAATGAAGCTAACTTTGGGGAAAGAAAACTTTAGGAAACATGTTTGTATCTTCTTTTTGCTTTTGTTCACTTTGGCTTAGAAGTCATACATTGACTCCAAGGTTGCAAATTAAAAATATTTTAACACAAAAGACAAAAATATTTTCATTAAATAAGACGATGCTTAAGAGTCCTTAGAAAACAGCAAGCTCTCAGAAAAAAGACAATAATGATTATTTATAATATTTCTATGGCTGTCCAGGAAGATGAGCATCTTCGTAGGTATAGACGGGAGCTTACTGTGGCTGAAATCCTGGTCTAACTTGACATTTCCATAGCTGAGTAAGTAGGTGACAGGCTCTGTGAAGACAGGGAGCACAGGCTGGGATGGAAACAGGGTTGGCCTTCTCCTGTTCTTTTGGAAAGGAATCCTAGAGACCTGGGTTCTTGCCCAGGCTTGGCCAATACAGTGGGGAGGCCATTTAAGGTCTTCTCTATGGTTTTCTTTTCCTTACCCATAAAATGAGGGGTTTGCACATCATTAGATCGTTGCTGAGGTTTCTCCTAATGTTTGGAGTCCTGGGAAAAGGGTATTCTCAGAGATGAAAAAGTCTAGAATGCTCCATAGAGCTGCACTGTCACCCTGACACCAGTGTGTCTCTGCTTTTGTCCTCCTCTGATCTCTCCCATGTTTAACCCCAATTCATGGGAAGAACGTGAAGAAATACAGGGATAGAGAGAGAGAAAAAGGGAGGTAAGTAGCAAGAGGGATCAGCAAAATGACAGGTAACAGTGGAGGGAAGACATAGAAATTACACACTTAGACTTTTAGAGAAAGGACATGGGGAAAAGTTAGGGGGCAATCAAAGAATGAATGTTTACCTTCTTTTGTGCATCAACTAGAGCAACAGCTGACATTTATTAAGCCCTTTCCTAGGCCTGACACCTTGTTGAATGTGTCACATATGCTATCTCATTTAGTCCTCACATTTCATTTTACATATAAGTGAGAGACTGAGGCTTACAAAGTTCATTAATTCACCCAACATCTGTCTTAGTCTGTTGGGGCTGCTATAATACAAGCAAGTACCGTAGGCTGGGTAGTTTATATACAGCAGATATTTATTTCTCACAGTGTGAAGGCGGGAAGTCTGAGATCAAGGAGTCAGCAATTCAGTGTCTGGTGAGGGTTCTCTTCCAGGTTGCAGATGGCCACCTTCTCACTGTGTCCTCAGATGGTGGAAAGAGAGTGGGAGAACTTTCTGGGGTCTCTGTTATAAGGACACTAATCCTATGCATGAGGGCTCCACATGTATGTCCTAATTATTTCCCAAAGGCTCCACCTCCTAATACCATCACACTGTAGGTTAGGATTCAACACATGAACTGGGGGAGGGGCACAAACATGCAATTCATTGCAATTAGAAATGAGTAAGAGGCAGAGTTAGGAACTGAACCTCAGCATCTTTGATTCCAGAGCTGTGCTCACAAACACTAGTCCACACTGCTCTCTTGCCCAGGATCTCCTCTCTGCTATGGAATGTTACTACTTTGCTTAAGCCTGACTTAGTATTTAATCCTGACCTTATGCTGACCTAGTGTGATGAGTTCCCTATCCACAGGCAGATTGACAGGCAGTCTCACTCCTTGATGACACACAAGAAGTCTCGGTGAAGAAAATTCTAATAAACATTGAAAGTCTTTTTTTTTGTTAGATGCCATCCCATAGGGACAGCTGTTTAATTTCTTAATTAACTCTGGCTTCGTCTAATGTTGAAATCAACTCTTGTTCCTTCTGGAGGCAAGATCATTGCCGTGACACATTCCCAGATGACAAGGAATGTCTGAGACTTGTTGGGAGATAATACACATGTAAGTAAGTGGTGACAACCCCTAGCTCACCACATCCAAGTTTCTTAGTACCATCCCCATCAGAAAACCAGAGTGAGCCTCATCGTAGGGCACTTCGAAGTCAGCAGGATCACAGAATTACAGTTAAGGGAAAAAGGGCTGTGACGAGGTGGTGCCCCACTAGACGTTTCCCTGTCTGACGTTTCAGCTGTGGGACTTGTGAGGAAGGCCGGGAAAGGCTGCATTGGATCCCCGCCCACCCAGCATTCTCTGGGGCCCATGCTCCTTCCCTGGAATTTTTGTTTCATTTTAGATTATTATACGGGTCTTGGAATCAGTGAGGAACACTCAAATTCTGCCTGTGCCACTTACTGACTGTGGAGCAGTGGGGCCAATCCCTTGCTCATGGAGCCACAGCAGCCTCTCCTGGAAGCAGGACTCAGAGCACAGGCCGGTGTGAGGATCAGGTGAGCACCAGCTCAGGGGCTGGAGCACAGTGGGCATTCAGTCACTGAATTCTTTCCTCCTGTTTGTTATCTATTGCTGTATAACAAGCCACCCCAAGTAAATGGCCTGAGGACTATGTCCATTTGCCATGAGAGCTCAGTGAGCTCTACTAGAATTACAACCAAGTATTTGCTCATGGTTCTGCAATTTGGGTTGAGGTCACCTAAATAGCTTTTCTGCTGGCCTCACCTGGAGTCACTTATGCACTCAGGCCTCCCATTAGGGGCCTCAGTTGGGCCGGAAATCCAGGATGGCTTCATTCCCATGTCAAGTACCTTGGCCGGGGTGGCTGGCACAGCTAGAACCTGGGTAGGGATCTCTCTCTTTCCATGAGGTCACTCCATCAGGGTAGCCATCAAGGCCAGCTTCATAGGTGTGTAACATGTACAGTCACACAGGACCCCACAGCCAGCACAGCCACTGCTTGGTTTAATGCTCTGTGGCCACTGCCTTAAAATCCTTAATAATTTTTAAACAAGGGGCCCTGCCTTTTCCTTTTACGTTGGGTCTTGTAATTATGTAGCCAGATTGCTTTCCACAATGGCTCTGAGCCCCAGGAGGGTGAAAAAAGGGGTTGGCAAGAATCTTAGGACCTAGAACAGAACCCACGCAGTGTCACTTCACAGCACCCTACGGGCCAAAGCAATTCACAAGGCCATCCAGGTTCAAGGGGGAAACAGAAAAGGCTTTGTGGCCATCCACCTCACCTCTGTTTCCTATTTTCAGCGTTCCCATGAGCAGTCAGGTCCTGACAGCAATCATTTGGTGCTAAGAAACAGACATTCACCAAGCTAAAGAGAGGGATCTATGGTAGATCTCATAGAAATGAGGTTAACCACAGCTCAGGAAAGTAAAACTGAGATTAGAAACTCAGGCCTCACGCCGTGCCTGGCCTCTCAGGGGTCACATTGGTTTCCTCAGTCAATCAGCATGGTCTGTGGGGAACAGCAGGAATCTGGTCAGTCAGAAGACACAACCCCATCTTCTAGAAAATGTGGGCAGAGCAGGCCCTAGACAAGGGGCTATGGGTAAGGCGGGCCATATAACCTGAGAGAAATGCTCGTTTTCATTGATCAGCTATTTATGAGGTGCCATGTCTGGACGCCTGGGGCTATAGCTTGGCCCTAGAAGAGAAGAGCCCCCCCTTTTGATCACAGAGGGGCATTGCTTGCTACTGATGACTGAAGCAAAGTGGGAGGAGGGCATGGGGATCAGATTTCCTTTTGCTGCTTGTGCTGGGGGAGTCAGTCCTGGATCTTGCTGGCTGGCTCACCTGTACTCCCATGGCAGCACGCACCACAATGGAGGTGTGGGAGAATGCACTCTGTGACTAAAGAATGTCGATTAACCTCATACAACAGCTGAGTGAGGAAGGACCAGCAGTTGTAACTTTATCTTACTTAGTTCTGTCGCACTCCAGAGAAGATGGCAGAATTGGGAACCTGAGGAGGAGGGATTCCTACACAGATAGCGCCGTGTCTTGTCCTCTCTCGTCTGTGTTTCTCTCACGCTGTCTCTCCCATCCTACTCCCTTACAGTTCCTCCTTTCACACCTCCAGCCCAGTGTCCCTACCTCTCTCTCGGGAAGCCCCATATCTTGGCCACAATACGTAGTGCCGCTCCGGGATTCTTTCTTGGTGCCTTCTTGCGAACTTCAACAGTCATATCCCCGCTGGTGCTGTGGGCTTTCCTGTGTCCAGCTTTGTCCGCTCTGAAAGATGAGGGCTGGCCCAGTAGGGGGAGGAGACGTTGCTGAGTGGTCAGCTCCTAGTGGTTCCCACACTGAGTGCTGTGGTGCACATTTTCAGTTATTACCTACGAAACCATCAACCTCAGCCAAGGGAGCTTTAATATGTTCCAGTGGCAACACAATCTAGTGTTATTTGAAGAAATGCTATTTCCTCTGTTAACATGACTTTGACCAGCTCCTTGCAAAACAGTGACCTTGGCATTGTTTGGTTGAAGGAGAATTTAAATTTTCCAGTGTGTAGTTTCCATGACAGGAATCACAGTAACTAACAGCTCTGTCTTAACTGCCGAGGACCACTAGCACTTACTTGGATAAAAACTTCCTGATCTTTAATCCCTTCGCTGATAAAAAACAGGGATAGTTCTTGGCCTCAAGGGACTTCCAGTCAAATGGAGGGGACAGATAAAACAAGAGTGAAAGGCCAATGAGGGGTGGGTGGGAAAAGGAAGCAAGTTTCAACAAGCAATTGTAGAGTGGGGGATTAGCCTGTGGCTAGGTCCCAAGGTGGAGCTCGGCGCAATGGAGGGTGAGGACTCTTCCAAACTTCATAGCTGTGTGCAGGGCGCGCTCACCAGAGCGGCGGTGCTCTCCTGGGGTGCAGACTGGCTCTTCCTTCCTCATCTCAGCAGGAAGGGCATCTTACTTGCCCACTCAACTGTGGGAGCTTGCCACGAGAATCAGAGTTCAGGCGGGCGTAAACCAAGCCTGGGCAGAGTGGAGGTCCCTGTCAGGAGCCATCACCAGGCCCCTCTCCCCTTACGTCCTCTCAACTTTCCATTCCAGGTACACATGGAGCTGCAACCCCTTGCGTTCCTTTTCTCCAGGTGAAGGGGTCCAGGAAGGAGATTTTAGGACTATGCCTATTGGCCCATATTACATGCCTGATTTCCACTTCGACTCCTTTTCCTGAAGCTTCACAACTCCTGAGGAAAAAGGCCCCGAACCTCGTCGAAATCCTCGGTTGATGCTACGCAGCATCTTCCCTTCATGATCTGCAGCCATTAGCTGTCCCATAGGCAGACTTTCCGATCCAACGCTGAAAACACTGCACGCGCGTGCGCACTAAGCTGCGGGTGGGTTTAGGGGCTTGTGCACGGGTGTGTGCGCGGCGCCCCGGTTTGATTTCTCTAAGCTCCATTTAAATTGCTGCACTTGCTGGGGTGCCCTTCGCTCATTTCTCAGTGGCTTAGGGCCACTAAGTTTCTTAATCATTTGTTGGGCTCCTTAGGAAATTCTTGCCTCATATGCACCTCGGGACATTAGCGTCCTGGCTGCAAAGTTGGAACTGACGAGAGTGGAGCAGGGGAGGCCGCAGACAATCCCCTGGCTTCTAAACAAACAGCATCGGCTTAATTGTTGTGAATCCGACCTGGGTGCTAAACCCTCTCTTCCTTATTACTATCAGGGATATTTGCCATTTTGTGGCTTTGTTTCAAGTGGAAGTCAGAGTGCTTTGATAGCCTCAGGGGACACTTACAGGCTCTGGACACAGGTAGGCTGTTGGAACCTGTGTGTTTACCTCCCAGAGGAATGCACCGGAAACACGCTGCGAGTGAGAAGGCAAGCCAGGTCGGGTTGGGTTTCCAGGTGCCCCCGTGTACCCCTCTCAGTTCCAGCCCCTCTTCCTGCTGCCCTGAAAGCCCTCGCTGTTGGCCTTCGTCAGACAGCACGCAGGGGCACGGCACTGCACACACCGGGCATTCACTTCCTGGTGAGCCAGGCCTCGGTCCTGCCTGCACCCTCCCACTGCTTTGCTTAGTGTTGTCAGCAGCAGATGCCACAGTGGGGGTGGGGGTGGGTGCGGGGGCCCCCGGCTAAACTTTCCAGAGGTGCCAAGTGTCTACCTTACGTTTGTCACAGCCCCTTTGAGTTTCCAAAACATGTTCCTTTGCATGAATTGTCCCACTTGATTTCATCAGCAGGTTGGAAGAAGACAGAGCAATGCTCATTCTTACTTCACAGTAAAAAACTGAGGCTCAGAGAGGCGTAGCGGTTAGCGAGAGTGGCAGGTCTGGAAGGTGGAAGAATAAGAAACCAGGACTTCTGGCAGTCACAGTCTTTTTTTCTCTTTTTCTTTTTCTTTCTTTCTCCTCCTCCTCCTCCCCGCTCCTCCTCCTCCCCCCTCCTCCGCTCCTCCTCCTCATTCTTCTTCTCCTCCTCCTCCTCCTCCTCTTCTCATCCTCCTCCTCTTCTTCTTCTTTTTCTTCTTCCTAACTAATAACCCTGATAATCTTGTTGGATGACGGAACAAGGAATGGATAGGGACAGGAGAGCTGGTTTCTCATCTGTATCCTTTAGAGCTGTATCACCTTGAAAATCCTTTCTTTATCCTTGCTACTAGCATTGTGCCATCTTGCACTGTGTGGGGGAAATGGCAAAGGTGAAAGCCATTTAGCTGTTAAACTACCGCCACGAAGGTCCTCGCCAAGGAGGGACTGGGATGGCTTCAGTGGCATCATCTCAGAGAGAGCAGTGCTCCCTGGGAAGGGCTATGGCGTCGAGGGAACTCCGAATAGTTTTTATCTGAGGCGATGCTGCGTGTCCTCCAGTCCTTCAGAGGCTGAAAACCTTCGTGACCTTCAGAGATCTGTCTTTGTAATCAGGCTCTGTGAGACTGGGTTTAAAATTAAGAATAAGGTCTAGGGTAATTCAAGGGAAACCATCAGAAAAGAGAAAAAATTCTTTTAATTTTTGTCGTGCATCGATAATAGGTAAAGTTCAGAGGAAATGGAAAGCCATGTGCTCTGGGTCAAACTGACCTTAATCATCTGTCCTTTAGGAGCTGCATTTAGCCTGGGGCTACAGGAAAGCTACAGTCTGGCGGAAATAATCACTGATGGCCACCTTCATTCATCACTTTGGTCCTTTACACATATTCATTGAGTGCCCGACACTGGGGATATGAGCAAAAAGAATTTTGATGTTTGACTTTTTCCACTCAAATCTAATTTTATTCCATCCGCCTGTTGCCCTTCATTCTTGTCCCGGCGCCCCCCACCCCCCCCAAGTTCTTACTTCTGACTCCTGCTCATTTGCACCCTTTTGGCACAACGCTCCAGAGGATGAATGACTGGGACAGCGAAACACCCTACTGCCATCTGTCCCAGTCTCTTCTGTAGGACGTAAGCCCTAGGTCCCCCCTCATGCACGGCAGGTCCCCTTATCTATGCTCCTGAGGACGGGGCTGCCAGGTCAGAGGTTGTGAATATGACATGAAACAAACTATAATCCTGATCTCCACACAGGTTCCTTCTTTTTTTTTTTTTTTTTTTATGTGGGTAGCTCCCTGGCTGGGAATCGAACCCAGGCCGCAGCGCCAGTACACTCCCAGGGAACTCCCCAGTTCCTTCTTCTGAAAGCATTTTCTTTAAAGCAAAATGTCCTACAGAGAGCTCATGTGATTTGTTTTGCATCCTTTCCCCTCTCTTCCTCTTCCCCTGAGGAACTACCAGTCCGTCTATCACTAGCCACGTGGTTTGACTTGATATTGACCCCACTCCTAGGTGAGGAGAGAACCTTGGTTAGCATGAGCCACTCAAATTAGCGTGAATCCAAGGAACTGCACTGGGAATTCTGGAATACAGACCTTCTCCTCTTTGTCGAGCTTGGTGGTTATGAGGCTGTAAGGGTCAGGACTATATCATCATAATGGACAAGCCTGGAATTTCTGGGGAGCACTGCTGAAAGCCTGAGGATGCAGCCAACCAAGAGGAAGTGGAGATGAAAAATGGACCCAGGAGATATTGTGTGGGTCCAGAATTAAGCTGTTTGAACCATCATGACCTTTAGATTGTTTTGTTAAGTAAGCCAATGAACTCAATCACCCCCTTTAAAAATACCGATTTAAGTTTGGTTTTCTGTCCCTTAGAAAAGACTGCCAGCTGAGAACTACCCTTAGACTAGGGTTTGCCAAGTGGTGTACTGTGGTACACCAGTGGGCTGGGTTATATATTTCTTGACGTTGATCATGCCAGCTCCCTGAGGAGTCCTCAGGGCAGCCAGAGCTCCAGGGCTGGTCATCTCTAGTAGCAAGTAGCTTTGTCCATTTGTCCCAGTGAGACAACAAATAGAAAACTTGAATGTGCCCCACATGGTGATTTTAAAATAAGTTAAAAATTGTTTAACAGTCCTCTGTTCAAATGTAGACTCTAACTGTCTTCTCATTGAACATGGACTGAACTTGGTGACTTGCTTCTAAAAATTAGAATATGGCAGATATGATGGAGTATGACTTCTGAGGTAAGCCACAGAAGACATTGCCACTTTTGACTTGCGTCTTTTCAATTGCTCAAACTAGGGGAAGTCAGCGGTCATGTCATGAGGGCACTCATGCAGTCCGAGACCTTGAGTGAGACAGCCCAGCTAAGCCACCTCTGAAGTCCTAATTCACATGAACTGGGTGGAATAGTTATTCTTTTTGTTGTTTTAAGCCAATTAGTTTAGGGTTATTTGTTATGCCTCAATAGATAACATTTATACCCAGGATGTGAAAAAGATTTGGGAAGCATTGTCTAAGTCCAAAACAACATACTGGATACTGAGGACATACCCTGCATTCTGAAATATATTAGAATCTTAACTTTTTTGGCAAAAAGAAATTGCAGTTTTACAACATTTGAGATAAGAAACTTTAAAAAATACATTCAAGGCAAAAGATAAAGGCTCCCTGTCTTTAGAAATGCACTTGCAACCACAATGACCAATGCCAGCCCTAAAATGTTTTTGTTTCAAAACAAATCTATTGTTATGGAAAGGACACCTTACTAAACAGAATTACGGAGTTTAAGACAATGTATGGCAGGACAAACCTAATAGGACTATGTAGTATATTCATGTTTCATTTTCTTGAGATTAAGGAACAGTGACACTTGCACCTTTGACTTTGCTGAAGGAGAGGAAGCATGAAGTTAATCAGAAGATTTCTCCAATAAAATTTCACGGAAGAATTTTCCAAAGTTAAATCAAGATGACTATCATGGCATATTAGGTTTCTTTAATTTTTAGGAAATAGAAGATCTAATTTGCTTTACTCTTAGGAATGTTTAAATTGCTTCTTTCTTAACCCCCTATTTAGACTACATAATTAGAGGATCTAGGCCCAAGTTCTTTGATTACGCCATTATTTCAAGAAGCACAACAAATGCCTTCACTTTAGTCATAACTATTACGTAAGAACAACCAACCTGTCTGGAATTGAGAAAAGAGGAGGGTTAGCTCAGAAGGAGTACGAGCAGCTGAAACCAACATTGGCGAGTCCATACTCCCCGACCCACAGGCTCTGAGTTAGCATTTTGTTATCTTACTCTAGACACTATGCCCTCTACTTTAGTTATCTATATTCTGAACCCACATATCAGAGACATCAAGTTATGCAAGTTGGAAGCTTCTAGAATTGCACTGTCCAGTACTGTAGCCATGTGCGGCTATTAAACTCTTGAAATGTGCCTGGGCTTAATAAATATTAAGTGTAAAGTGTAAAATCTGTATGTGTAAAATGCATACAACACACAGATTTCAAAGAGTGTATAAAAAAATGTAAAATACGTCAATAATTTATATTGATTGCATATTGAAATATTAGGTTGGTGCAAAAGTAATTGCGGTTTTGGACCATAAATTTTAAATCATTATAACTAGGCTCAAATACATTTTTATTAATCAAAATAGGAACCATTACAATCAACACATTTTTTGCCGACGAGAAATGTTTGTTTATTCCTGTAGCATAAAAATCCATGCTTCGGGATCTGATGACCTCTTGGAAGGCACTTTCTGCATCCTGCTGGTTGTGGAAGCGTTTTCCCTGCAAAAAGTTGTTGAGCGGCTTGAAGAAGTGGTACTCGGCTGGCGAGAGGTCAGGTGAACACGGCGGATGAGGCAAAACTTCGTAGCCCAATTCGTTCAACTTTTGAAGCGTTGCTTGTGGGACGTGTGGTTGGGCGGTGTCATGGAGAAGAATTGGGCCCTTTCTTTTGACCAATGCCAGCTGCAGGCATAGCCGTTTTCAGTGCATCTCATGGATTTGCTGAGCATACTTCTCAGATGTAATGGGTTTGCTGGGATTCAGAAAGCTGTAGTGGATTGGACCTGCAGCAGGCCACTAAACAGTGACCATGACCTGTTTTTAGTGCAGGTTAGGCTTTGGGAAGTGCTTTGGAGCCTCTTGGTCCAACCACTGAGCTGGTTGTCACCGGTTGTCGTATAAAATCCACTTTTCATCAAACGCTGCAATTCGAGCAAGAAATGGTTCGTTGTTGTGTAGAGTAAGAGAAGACAACACTTCAAAATGACAATTTTTTTTATTTCCATTCAGCTCATGAGGCACCCACTTATTGAGCTTTTTCATCCTTCCAATTGGCTTCAGATCCTGAATGACCTTGAGTTCTTTACAACTTCTCGTGTCAGCTTTGATGATTGCTCTCAATTGGTTGTTGTCAACTTCTGATGCCTGACCACTATGCTCCTCATCTTCAAGGCTCTTGTCTCCTTTGCAAAACTTCTTGCACCACCTCTGCACTGTACATTCGTTAGCAGTTCCTGGGCCAAATATATTGTTGATGTTGCAAGTTATCTCCACTGCTTTATGACCCATTTTTGAACTCAAATAAGAAAAATGCTCAAATTTGCTTTTTGTGTAACATCATTTCCACAGTCTAAAATAAACACAAAATAAACAGCAAGTAATAAGGCATTAGCAAAAACAAAAACAAAAACAAAACGAGAAATGTTGATTAAAGTGATGTATAACATAACCACATTTATTTAAGAATGTATTCCAACATCAAACAGCAAATTTCAACAATGCAAAAACTGCAATTACTTTTGTACCATTATCAGGTTAAATAGAATATATAATTAAAATTCATTTCACCTGCTTCATTTTATGATTATTTTTAATGTGGCTTGTATTGTATTTCTATTAACCAGTGCTATTCTAGAAGCAGGCCTATTCACACTCATTCATCCATTTAGTGGTTCAAGAAATATTTACTGAGTGTCTTCTGTGTGTTGAACACTGGGCTAGGGGAGAGGAATGCAGCAGTGGACACAGTTTCTGCGCTTGTGAAGCAAGTGGCATCCACTGGTATGGAAAACTAAAAAAAGATATCTTGTGACAACAGGTATTTAAAAGCAGGGGAGATTTAGTGAGGAATATTCTAGGTCATTAGGATTACTAGAGCACTTAGCATTAAAAGCCAGCGTTACATAATTTAACACCTAAACCTTATTGTTTGAGGGTGGAATATAATAGGTGTTGATAATGATGGTCCTCCCTGAGTCACTCAGGAAAGGTTCCATTCCATAGGGAATATTCTAGCCTTCCTCATTAACCTGAGAGACTTTGGAGGGCCGTGACAATGGTATTTAATCTTGGTGTCACCCAGTATCTCCCACACAGAAGATACTAAACAACATATGGAATTAAAGTTTGTCATGTATACACATTTAAGAAAGCAATTAAGTGTATAATAGACTTTAAAAAGAGTTCTGCCTCAAATGCTTAAAAAACAAAGTTTACCCCTTAAACCTAAACTTTAGTAATTAAAAAAATAAGTCCTCTCTCAGAATATAAATTAATGCACACCTGATGCTATAAACAAAACCTTATGGAATATCCAAAGTAAATTCCCTCTCAGGACCACTAAGATTAAATATCACAGAAGAGGCATGACCCTGGATAGCACCGTTTGACCAAGGCCACGAGTAAGCATGTTTCTTCTCTGAAGTGCTTTACAAAACATTAAAAGTTGTCAATATAAGAAACACAGTTGCAATGGGCAACATTTTGTTTACAATTCTTATTACCTTTTTAGTACCAGTCAAGGCAATCAGTCATATTAAAAATATATAATTTAATTCTCAAACAATAATTTTGTTCATCTTTTTCCTAAAGTACATTATCAAAAGATTTCAAAGCTGACAGTGTCCTGTAAGTGATGTACATATGCTGACAGATAGGACAGTGTTCTGATGTGAAAGCAGAGATGTTACCCTTTTATAAAAACAAACTTGGTCCAGAGAGGAGAAGAAAAAGAGTGAAAGAGCACACACATCAGACACAACACAGAGCATTCTGGAGAGCCGTTGCAGTTAAGTGGCCGCAGCGCCCGTGGCTGGCTGACTGCTCAGACCACCATGTGTCTCCGAGGTCAGCGCTTTACGTGTGCTCCTCTATAAACCCATGTTAAATTAATTTAACAGTAACAATTAAGCAAAAGTAACTATAAAACAATTAATCCACCACTACCAAAAGGGTAACAAGTTCACAAATGATTAATCTATTCCCAAATTTTCAACCATCATGATTTTTCTATTTGTATTAAGGACTCCTCTCACAGATTTATTGACACATTTTGCACTTCTGCAAGCTCACACCCCTCTCCCACAAACAGGGGATGTGTGAGGTTTACTTTGAATAGGTTGGTGAACAACTTTTCTATTTCTCCTTGGGCAACATGAATTTATCCTGTAAATCCAAATATGGGCCAGAGGAAGTCATCTCTCAGGTAGACCACGGCTGACCACTCGGCAGGAGACAGTGTTTATGCCTTGTTTTGTACAATATTGTGAAAAGCCAAGCTTTAATAAATACACAGGCGCCCCTCATGAAACATCCTCCACTACCCCCACTCCACCCCGCAGTGTGGCCCAAATCTGGTCAGACCCCCTTTGGCAGTAATTCCTGTGGCCACTGAAATCCCAAAGCTTTTAGGGTACAATTTGGTCGGGGAGCATGTAGTCCGTCCTGCATGGCAAATGTCCTGGTTTAAGTGCCGCGAGTCCTTCTCCAGGGTGGTAGGGCCTCAGTCTCCATGGGTGAAGACATCTTTTCTTAACTACCCTGTGACAACTGGGTTTCACATTTCCTGAAACTAGATCTGTGGAAGGAGTTTCTGAAATTAAGGAGAGAGAACATAGAGGTAAGAAAGATCAATTAGCCTTTTAAAGAGATGGAAGGAGAAAAAAAATCACCCACTAGGAAGGCTATCGATCATGGAGAACTCAGTAAGTAAGTAAATAAATAAGAGAAGGTGCTGAGGTTTTCCACACCGTGCCAGAGGAAACACAGGCAGTAAGTTGGCCCTGGGAAGGCGGCTGGCAGGCCAACAGGAAGGGGTCCCGAGAGGTCTGGGGAAGGTACAAGGAGCATCCGGGTGGAAGTAGGACAGATTAAGCTCTGGCAGCTTCTCTGACTCAGACCCACACCCAGCCCTGGGTGGTTCTGCGCAGTGGAGCGTGCCGACTGCTGGGCCCCAAGCCCTGCCCTTTATCTCCTGGAAGACACCTCCCCTTCCTGGCTCTTACCTTTTTTGACTCTCAACTCTGAATAGCGGCTTGTAGAGTTCTGGAATTTTCCGCTCGATCATGGGCCTGAGGTTCTCTTTCAGCTTGTTGTAGTTCTTTTTGAGTTCCTGCTGATATTCCCTCTGGTCTGCTGTGATGAGACGCTTGTTTTTCTCTACAGCCTCCCCGCATCTAAGATGCAAATATCAGGGTGGGGAGAAAATGAGGTTTTATTTCAAAGGAGTTTGAAGTGCTTAGAAATATGGGATGATGATAACTGTTAACATTTTGTGGGTAACCCAGGAGTGTTTGCAGACTTAATGGCCTATGAGCATTATCTGTGTAGCTTTACAACATGCAGATTTCTGGGTGCCCACTCAGACTTAATGGATCAGAATCTCTAAGAGGCAGAACTCTGTATTTTTGAAAAGTTGCCCAGATGATACTGATGCTTTGACTCATTCTGTGCCAGGAACTATTCAAGGAGTTTCACATACATTATCTGGTTAATTTTCCCAACAAATTTGGGAAGTATGTTTATCTCTGTTTTATCCTTGAAGCTCCAAGTGTTAGCTGCTTGCCCGAGATTCCACTGTAAGGAAGTGGTGGATCCAAAATTCAAACTCAAGTCCTGACAGGATGGAAACTCTTATGCTTACAAAGAACTCACCGTGAGTTATGGCAAATGGGAAGATGGAGCAGACGCCATTCAGCCCCCCACCCCACCCATGCTATATACACATGAAAGTGCTGGAAAAGTGCAACAAAAATTTGTTGAAAGAAAAAGGGAAATCTCAGGCACCCAAAAGGAGCAGAAAACTCAAAAATCAGAGTGATAGCAGGAGCTGGGGACATGCAGCTGTCACAAGCATACCTGTTAGCATCTTAATATTCCATATGGTTCCTGGAGGCTGCAGGGTGGAGGTAGGTTTGATGTCTACACAAGGTAAGTGGTGTAGCCTTGGCCAGGGCTAAGTAGGGTTCTGGATATGCCACCTGCACGTATGTAGTTCAGAGCCCTGAAAAGCTCTGCCGTCTATGAAAAGCAGTCTAGGAAAAGGCGGTAAACTCTCCAGAGAAGTGGAATGAATTTGTTATTAGCTTGGGGCCATTCATAGGAAAGGAAGTCACCTAAAGAAATTGAAATTTTAGGCTTGCACCATGTGTGGGTATGAGTTACAAATTTATATTCCTCTGTTGCAGATGCTCCAATTAACAACCAGACCAAGATTATTGAAATCTCTAGGGCTCAGATGGAAATAAATGCAACATTGCTCTGGAGGAATAGTTTCTCAATCAGGGCCCAGGGATCACCCAGAGACAGAGTGATCCCTGCCAAAAATGAGCTCACAATAAAAAAATTACAAACCATATGAGGAAACCAACCACCATGAGGTAGAACCAACAGATTCAACAAGCAGAAGATTAGTGAAATAAAAGTCAGAGATAACGAATATAAAACCCTAATGTTAATATGGAGATATAATAAAGGTATAACATTCATGATAAAAAAAGATGGGAGAGAATAAAAAAAAGATCAAGAAAATTTCAGGGGAGTTCCCTGATGGTGTAGCGGCTTAAGGCTTCAGCACTGTCAGCGCTGAGGCCTGGGTTCGATGCCCAGCCAGGGAGCTACCCACATACCAAAAAAAAAAAGCAAAAACAAACAAACAAACAAACAAAAACAAAACAAAACAAAAACAAACAAAAGAAAATTTCAGAAAAGAACCAAACCAAAATTCTATAAATAAAAATGTAGTCACTAAAATAAAAAGAAAAATCTTAATAGACAGGTTAAACAATAAACTAGATATAACTGGAGAATTTATGAACTATGACAGAGCTAAGGAAATCAAAGAGATAAAAACAGTAAAAATGTGAAAAAAATGGTTAAGAAACCTGGAGATATAGTGGAGATGCCCAACCCACATCCAAAAGAATGTTTAAAAGAATGTAGAATGAGTAAGAGGCAGTATTCAGATAGCGGCTGATAAATTTCCAGAACTGAAAACAGACAGAAATCCTCTAATCAGCAAAAAGAGATCCATACCTAGACCACCATTGTCAAACTGCAGAGCATTAAAGAGAGAATCTTAAAGACTCATGTTTATCTAACTTGTGGAGAGTCAAGTGCAGTGTTTTTGTGGTTTCCCATACGGTCTGGGAAGAAAACCATGTTATTTAAAAATGACAAAGTCTTGTCCTTTATATTGTTCTACTCAAGGGAACTTACAAATCAACAAACGTCGAGGGGACAAAATAATAGCCAAAACTTAGCTAACGTAATAATTAGTAATATTTCTATTATCCTTCAGATGAATAGGATTTTAGGGATCAATGTAGTTTAAACTGTTTTCCTAACAGTGGTGCTACATTTGAATTAAGTTATGGGGATACCCAGACATGGTTCCCAAATTCTCTCTACTACCACTGAACAGCTTTTCAGGATGACAGTCAAAGACAAGGAGGGTGGCATGTGGCTGCAAGCAGGGGAGAGCTACCTGACCTAGGCAAAAATATACCTATGACCACAACTTCACCGCAGAACTAGCCTGCTGTAAAAGAAATACTTGATTAAACTCAGCCAGAAGCCAAAAGGACCTTCTTAACTGGATTTTCACTCATCTTTTAAGTTTGACATTAATGGAAGCAAACTGTAGGATACCTAGGGTTACATATCAGAGGTTTCAAGGAAGGAGGAGGAAGGGGAGATATATAGCCTTTGAATTCTGAGAAATCTACATCACCCCTTATTATTTTTTATTGCTTCTTAACTAACAATTATGAGCTACCACATGTGTCAAATAAAGTCGTTTTCAGGATGACTTCAAGGCCCAGGTGTGAAACACAGGCAGACGACAAGAGGCCTGCAGAAGCTAGCTGCTAACTTGGGGATGTCTACTCTGCAAACTTCGGGAGAATGAACTAAATTCTCTGTGGTCTGTGTTATCAGAAGTAATAACAGCCAGTTAGCATGTACTGATGTCACACTATGTGCCCTAGACTGGGTTAAATGCTTTACTTTACATGCAGACAGAGCTGGCGTTGATTAGCACCATGACAACCACTAATGAAATCCTTAGTTTCCTCATCTGTAAAATGAGGGTAATAATCTCATCCTCTCTCCTAAAGGTGTTGGGATAATTAAGTGACAAGCTGTGATGATAAGGCAGAGCCATGCATTTGGAGTTGTGGCAGATTCTGTTTTCCAAAAATGGTCACAGCAGTAATTGCTCATCCTACATGCACACCCCCATCAGGACCTCCTCGGTGAACAGCATGTGGTGTGAGGGATGCTGTAATAAAAGGCGATCTGGCTTCTGCCTGGCTGTCTCTTCTGGACACACACCTCTGTAGTCCTGAAGCCCCTGTGATTTGAGTATTCTCAGCTTCAGCATCACACATATGAGTGAGGAAGCCGTCAGGTGATTCGAGCCCAAGCCACTGTCTGGCTGCCATGGGGTGAGAGTCTGCCTCGCTGAGCCCCGCCAACCCCCACAACCACATACACAATAAGTAAATGCTATTGTTGTTGTTTTAAGCTATTAAGTTTTGGGGTACTATATTACACAGGAATCAATAAACATAGTGTTTTACAAAGACAAATATATTAATAAGTGGAGTAAAAAAATCCATATTTTTGTAGTAATATAACTACAATATTTTAATTTATAATTTATAAAATTGTTTCGTATACTACATTTTCTGTATTTACTCCTTTGTTTCATTTGGATTATAGTCTCTAGATTTTCTTATTAAAATTAGAATAATTCCCACTACGTTAATTTAAATCTGTAAATAGAAGAGAGACATGCACCAAATTTCTCTCCTAGAGAACAGCCATATCTCTAAGGAAATGCATGTAGGATCATATAACTACACTGCAAATAATTTTTTAGAAATGGTGTTATCTGTAACGTTTTCATTAGGTCCACAAACATCTGAACTGTGCTGCTCTCACGCAGTGACGCCACCATTCCAGATGGCCATCTCTTTGCTGCCCACTTCGCTAAGTTCACTGAACACAAGTATTCTCTCACAGCAAATGTGCCCGGGGTTTTTCAGCAGTCAGAGTCCAACAGAAGCCAGAATGGTGGGGACTAGCTAGGGCGGGAAGCTGTGCTTCTAGAACATGGTTCCTGGTGTTTGCTGACAGTTACTTTCTGGGGCCTCTATGTAAGGAGGTAGGTGTCTTGCCTACAGAGAGGGTAGTTCTGTAGCCCCTCCCCTCTGCATCTACTGGCCTTCCTCTTCTGTGATGCTCCTTTAGCACAGCACACACATCAGTCCCTTGGTATGGCCAAAAAAAAAAAAAAAAAAAAAAAAAAAAAAAAAAAAAAAAAAAAAAAAAAAAAAAAAAAAAAAAAAAAAAAAAAAGAAAAAAAAAGAAAAGAAGAAACGAAAAACCTAGATGTTTCCTTAATATCCGTTCCCTTTCTTCCTTAGGTGTGCGGACCTGGAAAATGGCATTCCCGAGTCTCCCTTAACAGGCAGGGATATCTGATGAGACGTGTAAGACAGCGTCACTGGGAAGGTCATTAAAGGGGCATAGCCTTTTGATCCTTCCTCCTTTCTGCTTCTGGTACGTTCCTAGGATGTGGTCACGTTGGCCAGAGCCCGAGTGGCCATGTCATTGCAGTGAGGATGGGGGCACTATTGCCACTATGGCAGAGAAAAAGGATGGAAAGAGCCAGGGTCACTGATGATTTTTGAGGTTGCCACACATCGCTGGGATGACGACCTCTGATCTTATTTTATATGAGAGAAGAATAAGTTTCCATTTTATTTAAGCAGTTTTCTGTTATTAGCAACGGGATGTAGTTCCTAAAGGGAATGAACAGCACAGCATAGTAGTTAAGAGGACGGACACGGAAGCCAGAGTGCTAGCTCTGAGCCTTGCTTTGCTGCTTACTGGCTCTGTGACATCAGACAAGGTACTCAAGCGTTCCATGCCATAGTTTCTTCATCTGTGATGTGAAGGTAATAATAGCTTATCTCATACATTATTGGAAAGATTAAATGAGTTAAACATACAAAATTCTTGTAACAGTAGTGGCACATAGCTGAATACTTATTGTTATTCCTGACAGAGAAGTATGAGTACAGAAATTGTTCAGTATAAGGCTTATTAGAAATTTTATACTCCACTCCCATGTTTTTCATATTTGATGAAACTAAAATGCGAAGAAATGAAGTGCCCTGTCCATTAGCACCACTGTGCCTTATGCTATACACCTCACAGAGGCATATAAGCCATGGCCGGTAATCTCTATGTGTAAATCAGATCAAGTCTCTGTTTGCCCTATTGAATAATAATGTTACATTTGTCAATCACTATGTATGTGCCAAGCCCTATTCTAAGTTCTATGTATTAATTTTCTTTTATCCTGACACTAACTTTAAGAGGTAGTCACTACTGTAGTTGGAGAAACTGAGGTTAGATAACTTGCCGAAGGTCACACAGCTAGGGGGGTATTTGAACCCAGGGAACCTGGCTCAAGGCCCGTACTCCTAACCCCAATATCACAAATGCTGCCTAGAAAAGACACTGACCTTTGCAGCCAGAATCCAGGCATATGGCCTTGGTCTCAAGTTGAAACTGTTCTCTCTGGGGTCCCCATTTGTTCTGCCTTTCTCAGCTTCTCCCTGATAACACTTTAGCAAGTCTCCTCTCGAGGTCCAGTGAAAAAGCATAGCTGCTGGAAGGACAAGAGGATCTGACAGAGGTACTACAGACACTGAAGAACTGGCTCCCACCTCCCTCCCACAACTGCAGGACTATATAAGCCCCTGGCCCTTTAAGGTAAGGAAGAGTAATTTGGGGGCAGGGCACCAAAGAGATGTCTGGCCTCTTTGCAGAAAGAGCTGCAGTGGATGTGCATGCCATGGCACGGCCTCTGCCCAGGGGTTTTCTCCAACCCTGACCCTTCATGTCCTCTCTCCCAGACTGACCGCTACCAGACCCCGGATCCCGAGGGCAGCTTATTGCAACACAAGACTAGTTTATATCCCGGTTCTGTCGCTCACCTGCTGTGTGACCCTGGGCTAATGAAGCTCTTCAATCTCATTTTCTTCATCTATAAAATGGGTTTATAGGGATGAAATGGTGTCAGGTGTGTGAGGACCTAGTGGGGTGGTTGCCAGCAGGGAGGGCTGATACGTCAATGCTGTCTGCATTTCCTAGAGCAAAGCAGGGTTACAGCCTGAAAGAAGGTGCTCTTCCTGTGTGCCCCCTTCTTTTCATGGGGGAAGCACATGAGACTAAAAGTACACAGCACTGGGGGGGGGCAAGGAATGCACCCCAGGGCAGACAAGGAGCAGCTATGGCGAGATGTTCCTACTATGCCTGCTGAGCCACCTCTACCTCCACTGATTGGGCCTGTGTCACCACCTCCCTCGGGGAAGTCACAGTGGCCCTTTGTCCTCCTCCTAAGTGCAGATATGGGGAGGTGAGTGGACTGGGGCTATGGTCTGGAGAAGTTTTCCAATCTCACATGTGACACCTGGAAGCAGATTCTGCGCACCTACTGAACACACTAGAGCCTAGGCAGGAGGCAGGGTTCCCCAGGTCAGACTGCAGGGCTGGACCACAGTGCCGGATTCATATTACACTAGCGATTACCTCCTGCGGGCCCTGGGCTTCTGTGCTAAAGACTTCCTGAGCCCTGAAGTTTCAGTGACGATGTAATATTCTCTAATTCAGTGTCAGCCCCAGCAACCCTCTAGCACGGTGCCCCATCCCCGAAAAAAGAGACTGACAAGCCCTGAGAACCAAGGGCTTGATCAAGAGAGTTGGGGGTGGGCTGGGCTAAAAGAGGAAAGGATCACACTGCAACAAAACAGGACATTTCTCTTTAGAATCACTGCAGATGGGACGGGAGAGGGGAAAGAGCTGTGTGTGTGTGTGTGTGTGTGTGTGTGTGTGTGTGTGTGTGTGTAAGCTGCTCCACTTGGCTCTCAGTTTTCTATTTAGCACTGGAGGCCCACTAATACAGGTCTCTGTGATAAAAATCACTCACATGTCCCCACTATTCATAGGCTTCTGAACAATATCTCATGATATTTAAGGTTTTGTTTTCCTACCAAACACTCAGATCTCTTTCCATATATTACTTCGTTTCCACCTGCATTGTACACATTTGATTCTCCTTTGATACTTGAACCAATCCCCTCTCTTACCTCTTCACAGACCTTACTCCAGTTTAAAAACACCAGCACTCAATACTCTTATTTTCTGACTCGACAGTCATACGTTCAGTAGAACCCTATCTGGGTATATCTGAAACCAACCTCAAACTAGGGCTATTGCATACTGCTATCTTTTATTTAAATATCAAAATGAATATTCTTTTTAAATAGTCTTTACAGGAATGAGAAAGTTTAAATAATGTTATGGACTAAATTCATGTGCAAGCCCTAACCCCCATGCATTTGGAGGTGAGACCTTCAGGAGAAATTAAGGTTGAAATTAAGCCATGAGGGTGAGACTCACATGATGGAATCACTGGCCTTATAGGAAGAAATGCCAGGAGTTCCCTGGTGGTGTAGTGGCTTAAGGCTTCGGCGCTGGTGCTGTCAGTGCTGCAGCCTGGGTTCGATTCCCAGCCGGGGAGCTACCCACATACTGCCCCCCTCGCCCCCCCCCATTAAAAAAAAAAGAAGAAGAAGAAATGCCAGAAAGCTGTCTTCTTTATGTCTCTCTGCCACGTGGGGATACAGTGAGAAGGTGGCCATTTAACAAGCCAGCAAGAGGGTCCTCACCAGACACTGAACCTGTTGGCACCTTGATCTTAGACGTCCCAGCTCCAGCACTGTGACAAGTAAATGTCTGTTCTTCAAGCCACTCAGTCTATGGTATTTTGTTATAAGAGCCTGAGCTAAGATAGAAATGTAAGAAGAACATTTAAAACACAGATTGACATAGATTACAGTGTCTAAAATGGTTTGGGTGCTTTGGGGAGCACAGGAAGGAAACAGAATGTTTTATTTGTCCACTTTGGCTTCTGAAACCCTGAGGTGTTTTTTCTTATTGCAGGAAAAGGCAGATTGAGGTCCCACCTGGGCAACCACTGAAGATCTGCATGATCAGCTGGTGTGCATCGGCGGCCCCCTGTCAGCCTGCCAGGTCGTTATGGCCGGATCTGGTTCTGCCACTGCCCATGCTGGGACCCAGCTGCAGTGTGCCGGGCCTACGTTCTGCTATTAGCCATCAGTACCTGAAGGTTCACTTATTTTCACCTTGGAAATCTGGGCTTATTGAACTACAGTCCAAGTCCTCAGAGAAGCTGGAGCACACTCAAGGGAAAATCTGAGGTCTGCTCAGCCCTCCAACAATTTCCACTTTGGTGTCACCTCTGCTGCTGAGAGCAGAGTGGTGCAAAAAAAAATTAGGGTACAAACAACTAGACAAAATAGTTACTCTTCATTAAAAGGCTGTCACTTGCTGATTGGACTTGAGAAGCAGCTAAGCAATGGGCAGAAAGGAAGGCTTCCTCTCCTACCACTTATATTGAGGGTAATTTTTACAGATCTTAACAGTCGCTCATTTTAAATGTACAGTTTGATGTTTTTACTGAATTTATTCAGTTATGCAACCTTAACCCCAATCTCTCCTACTACTTTTGATCTATGTGTAGTAAAGTAAAAGGAAAGCCAACCACTGTTCGCATGCCGACATGATACAGTAAGCAGCAGTACTGTTTGCCTGTAGCCTTGTCCCATTCATAGTGGGACCTGATCTGTACACACGTGTCGCACAGAACCTGGCACAAAGCATGGGCTCAATTAGTGCTGAATGAATGAGTGAACTGACATGTGTAATTGGTTCAAAAGCATAATGGTATGGACACGTTTATCAGTTTGAAGGGAGGAAAGGGAAGGAAAAAGGAAATGTGAGAGGTGGGCAATCAAGCAGCTTCTAGAGCGTCACAGACTCTACTCAAAGTCCAGCCCCATCCAGCAGCATCAGCACAACCTGGGAGCTTGTTAGAAATGCAAAATCTCAGGCCCCACCCCAGGCCTCCTGGATTAGACTCCGGATTTTGAAAAGATCCCCAGGACATCTGTTTGCACAGTCAAGTCTGAGAAGCACTTGTAGATATTCATGGAATATCTGGAATACTGGAATAATGCAGCAGCCTAACCAGCAGTGGGGAAGGTCAGACTACAGTCCGCTTTCCCGTGTGAATCACCATTAGAAGGGCTGGAGAACATCACTTTAAATGGTGAATTCACTTTTGAAAATCCAGCATTTTTGCAGACTATTTGGGGAGCAAGAACATCACCATCAAAAGTCTAATGCATGACTTTGTTAAAGGAGCATCCTAGAAAAGTCCACTTCCTTGTGTATAACTTGCCTGGAACTAGGTTAACTCAGTCCTGGTTCTCTTTGTAGGACTTTTCCTGGGGCCTGGAGCTAATTAGAAATGCATGTGCAGTGGGGGTTTTATAAGTACATTTTAACGAAGGAACAAAAATTGGTATCTCCTCTTAACAAGCTTCCTTTTAGATTTAAACTACTCAGAGCCCCATTTACCAATTCCACAGTCTTTTAGGTCTCTTTGTCCTCATGAAAATGTTCTGCTCCTGCTGACTCAAAGAAGCCCAGTGGTGTCATGGGCGTCCCTGCCTCTCAGCCCTGCGGACACGTCAGCCCCGATACCAGTAACGGCTCCCTGCTCCCACTACTCGCTTTCAACCGCCTGTGTATTCAAGACAAGGTGTAAGTGATGTTGTCCACAAAGCCTTCCCCAGCACTGCAGCCTGTAACTGACTGCTCTTGGCTGGACTTCGTAGTCCTATATTTAGTGCACTCTTAACAGTTCTCAGCACATGCTGCATAGTGTCATTTAGCCCTGCAGATTGGTGTCCTGTTGTCAGGAGCAGCAGAACATCTAGCGCCTGCATTCCCACAACTAATATAAGACTTGGGTCATAGTGTGTGCTCATTAAACATCTCATAGGTCCTTTCAGAGGTCCATAGAGACCCAGGCCAGAGGTCTTCAACCATAATTAACTTTCAATAAAGACATGTGGAAAGTAAACAGTAAATATAATAGAAAATATAAAAACAATAGAGTAAATAAAAATTCTCCCACTATTTTTCTAGCCTTTTGTTTTACGAAAATGCAGTATTTATTGAAGAAAATCTAGCTTTCATGTAATGCTAGATTGTTATCAAATACAGGCAACAATTCAAATATCAAAATATGAATAAATATAATCTGTGTGTGTGTATGTGCGCATGCACACATACACACACAGAGCCACCCCCCCCTACTCAGCAACTGTGATTCACTGCAGGACAAGGTGAGCCTCCTCTGTATGCAGCAAATGTGCATACGTCTCACCAAAGCCTGTGAAGGAAGAGATACCTCCAATCTCACCCAACATTAGCATGCTGATGAACTTTTACTGAATTTGGCAAACTTTCACTTTTAGCCGCCTTTATCCCCATCTGCTAAGTGAGGATAGTCTCATACTTTACATGCTGCTTGAAGGTTTGGATAAAAGAAATATAGGTACACATCTTTCTGATGTCCTTTCTTCTGGGTGAAATGCCATCAAATCCATTATAATCATTCTTTTTAGGGCCACAGGAGACCCAATATATCTGTTGGTGTTGCAATAGAATGCAAGACCTTGCCCAACAAGTCATTTCCTATCCAGGCTGCCCAAGAAGCTGCTCTTGAAGCCAGCTCCACTGCAGAATTGGGGAGCAGGGATGAGGCTTGTCCAACACTGGGAACTGTTAGAGATGGTTTGGAAAACCCAGTTTTAGAATCTTGCCTTTTTCTCTCAATTTGAGGCAATATCTGTTATTAAGTTTCTAAAAATAAGTTATCGTATGACATGGGAAATTGCAAAGACTGCCAATGCCAAGAACCTCTCAGACTCTAACACATCATGGAACATCAGTGCCTTGATGGAAGTGTAGGCTATCTGGATTCATAAGACCTGGATTTGAAACTCAACTCTGCTACTTACTGGTTGTGTGACTTGAAGTAAGATCATCTCCCATCTCAGAACCTCTGTTTCCTCTTTCGTAAAATGAGGATGGTGATAATACTTGTTTTATAATTTGATTGTGAGGCACATGTGAGCTGACAACCATGAAAGCATTTATAGTTTAAGTGTCAGTTACTTAATAGTGGTACAAGCTGTGTTGGTCTACTGCTGTGGCTCTAAAACTTGAGCATGTCGGAATCTCTGGACAGCTTGTGAAAACACAGGTTGCCGGCCCTACCTCTGGAGATTCTGATTGAGTAGGTCTGGTTGGTGCCTGAGAATCTGCCTTTCTCAGATGATGCTGAAGCTGCTGGTCTGGGAGCACATTTTGAGAACCTCTGCTCCACTGAATCCCCAGCCATTTTCCTTACCGCATTATGAATTCCTTAAAGCATAACCTCAGCTTGTTGTGATGTCGATAGAGTTTCGGGTCAGCTGGAATTTCGGCCAGAAACACTTGGGCTACTTCCAGTGGTCCCTGGAGTGAAAAAGAGAAAACAATACTGACATTGGAAAGAAAGCTAAATTACTTGAGAGAAAGTTTTGGAGTGACTTCTTAGATTGAACATTTAATTTTGTAGTTGGTTTGATCAAAACAAAAAAATCAAGGAAGGTTTTGAATCTCTCAGGAAACTCTGATTTCAAAAGAGGAGTCCCAGTTTTCAGAGAATACTCAGAAGTATAAATGTATTTTCTTAATCAAATGCTACTAATAATAGGTTTTCCTTCACGTATATATATTACATCAAAGTGCATGTGCTTTGAGGTGCTTTTCTAAAAATGGGGATTGTTTTGATCCTTCCATTGATATTCATTTGTCCAATTGCTCTAGCATCAAGCACCATTTTGCATAATTGCTGGCTGGTCAGAGAAATGCAGAATAAATATGTCGTCCACAGTTGTGGGCTTATACAGTCTTCCATTTCCATCAATGCATTGGGACTTAAAAAAGCAAAAGCTCCCTAATATTTTTTGATCTTAGAAATATAATAGTCATTTCTCTTCTCTGCCATTTTGACTCCCTCGATGTTATGTGGACACAAAATTTTTGCAGGAGAGTTCAATCATGCTGAGTGAGGATAGAGTTACGAAACTCACAGAGTTGTTGTGTGGAGGTGTGGACAAGAGAGGATCTAGATCTGAAACTAAGGACGTCCATGGGACAGAGAGCACTAAGCTAGTTGCCCCTTCCATCTGAGACTGGATTAGTTGTCTGTTGAGCTTGGGTATCAGGACTCTAATGGGTCTGAGAAGATTTAGTGTGGCCTAAAGTGCCCAGGAAGCTTTGTCCCAGGTCACTTCTGGTTAGCAAGGCCCCTGGCACACTGAATTCATCTGGTGACTGGCCCAGGGGTTATATATCTTAGACCCTTTCCCCATTCTCTTATAGGAATTATCAGATTAGTCAGAAGCCATGTAACATCTCTAACTACATTGGGCATGACTAAGAGCTCTTCAACAAGTCTCCAGGTCTGGATCATATAGCCAGGTCTAGTCCCAAGTGAAGACTTATTTGAGAAAGTGATACTACTTAGATGGTCCACTCATCTCCAGGATTTCTTTTCTACCTTGGGTTGTTCCATGAGCAGAGACCTCTATAAGTCTTCTAAACCTGTGGTGTTCCGTCTGAATTTATGAACATTACTTTAATGTTGATGAGACACCTCATTGACCTCAAGGAAGAAGGGTGCAGACATATAATAAAAATCAAAATAACAAGAACCAGAGGAGCTGCAACCCTCTGGTTTTACTTACCTGATTGACAGTGGTTCCCACAGAGCCCTGCAGCACCATCTGAAGCATCTTGGCATCAGGGGGCTCCTGGTTAATGGCAACTGCTAACTGCAGGGTTTTCTTTTTCATATCTTCAATGGCAACTTCGATTGGTGTCAAAACAAACTGAACATAAAACAAAAATGCAGGAAAGTCATTGTTTGATCTTATAAGCCAGGGACAAATCTGAAGCCATGACAGAGAGGGCACCTGGATTAGAAGCAACAGCTGAGGAGGATTTCAGAGTAATTTAAGATAGTATGGACAGGTTAAGAGAAAGGAAGGGCCTAACATTTCTTGAGTACTTATTACATTATAGGAACTTTACATACATTTACCTTTTATTCCTTTAAACAACCTCTTTATTCTTTCCATTTTATAGTCAAAGAGCGATTTTAAAGGTTAAGAAAGTGCCACAAAATGACACAGGTAGTAAATGGGGAGGCTGGAATTTGATCACAATAATGTCTACATTCAAAATCCATGTTCTCTCTGCACTGTTAGGTTTCCTTTCCTGTTATTGAACAAGTTACCTGACTTATTGGGAAAGCTATTAGAAGCACAGCATTCAAGATTTTCTTCCTCACCATAACACAAGGTTTTGGAATTACATATGCCTCTTCCAGCTTACCCTGAAGGTGAATTCCTAGTAAATATAACAGAATTCTCTTAAGGATCAATCTGCTAGTTGCTAATTCTGCTGGTTTTGGGTATGGTCCTTCCTGAATGTTAGAAGTTGAGTCATGTTCCCCCAAATTCATATGCTAAAGTCCTAAGCTTCTATACTTCAGAATGTGATCTTATTTGAGACAGGGTGTCTATAGAGGAAACCAAGTTAAAAGGAGGTCATCAAGATGGGCCCTAATCCAGTATGACTTGTGTTCTTATAAGAAGAGGAAAATTGGGCACAGAGACATGCATAGAGGGAAGACAATGTAAAGACACATAGGGGAAAGTGGCCATCTATAAGCCAAGGAAAGAGGCCTGGAAGAGATCCTTCTCTCATGGACCTCAGAAAGAACCAGCGCTACAAACACCTTGAAATTTGACCACTGGCCTCCAGAACTGGGAGACAGTAAAGTTCTGTTGCTTAAGCCACCCAGTCTCTGGTACTTTGTTATAACAGCCCTACCAAACGAACCCACTGAGATTTTCAGGGAACTACAGATGGCCAAGAAAAATGGTAAGGACTCTTATTGGGACCATGAGTTTATTTTTGCGCTATGTATGTCTTAATGTTCAAAAGTTCAAAACAGTAAGAAATACAGCAGATGACTTCTAAACTAACCTTTTTTTAACTGAGTCACTAGTTCAGGTTGTGTTTTCCCTCTGTGAAACCTACTGTCTGATGTGCTTGCTGAATGCTTGAGCTCAGGAGCCATTCTCCAGTGAGGTCAGTCACTTCTGCTTCTGCCAGATGAGGTGTGTATTCATCACAATTCATCTGTGTTTGTTCACCAACTTGATTATGCTTGTTATACTTGTTATTTGAATGACCTAATCTAATAATATACAAACTGACAAACTATGGGTGTGGGAAGAAGAGTTGTTTCTATGAAAACCAAGCTGAATGCCTGGGCAAGATGTTATGAAAGTGAGTTGCTATAAAGATTCCTGTCATATGAGGTGTGTACGAGACAACTACAAAAGGCTAGGGGCAAAATACCCATAAAAATCCAGAATGATTCTGCTTCTATATTGTTTAGCAATGATCTTTATGCTCTCACTCTGCTTTATAGAAATCAAAACTGAAAATTATAGACAGTTCATTATGGGTGGGGTTCATATAAGAAAGACAAAGCTGAATTGTGGTCAGCCAACCCATAATCACAGACAAGGCTTGGCCCTATATAAATGAATGGCAAATAAATGTACATAGATGTGTTTTAAAGTAAAATAAAATGTTTATAGTATGTCTAATTTTGAACAATTCTGTGGCTTGAGATACTTTCCTGATCAGTTCCATGAATCAGACTAAGAAGCATGGAGGAGGTTTGTGTGTCATTGTGGGAGGTGACCCAGGCCCGCTCCCCGCGGAGACCATTACCTCCTCCTTTTGGACCACGCTGATCCGTGTCTTGATGTAGGGGAAGGCGTGCATGGTGGTCAGGACGGTGTTCCGGCGGTACTGCTCCTGCAGCTCCCCCCGAGGTCGCCCCTCCAGGGTGAAGGGGGTGGTGTACATGAACCTTCGCAGATTGAAATTCTTCTCAAAGTAGGTTACCCTGTCCTTCATCTCATACTCATCAAAGTAAGGCTCCACAAAGGTGATTTGTATGTAGGCCTGAGGGCGAACAGGTAGGGAAAGAGGGAGATGAGCTGTTCTGCAAACCACCACCTGGGGCACCGGGAAGGGCATGCAGGAACCAGCTGAACAGCACCAGCTCTCTGCGCCCACAAAGGCCACAGAAGCTGGGCACGTCAGGTGGACGTGCCATCAGCCATACCTCTCCACCCGCAGACAGAGAAAGGACCGTGGGATGGAGAGGGCAGTGTGTCTGTGTAAAGTCGGGCCTACCTGAAAGCTGATATGAATGTTTGCAATCTGCTATCTGGAAGAGACAACTTTCCTTTTCAGAACAACCATGACCACTGTACATTTGGAAGAATGGCCAAACTAAAGGAAATTGACAACAACAAGTGCTGACAAGGATGGAGAGCAGCTGGAACTTTTGGACACTGATGGTGGAATGCACAGTGGTACAGTCACTTTATAAAACAGGTTGGCAGTTTCTTACACAGTTAAATTACACTGACCACACTACCTAGCGATCCCCCTCTGGTGTATGCACCCTACAGAAATGAAAACTAAGTTCACACAAAAACCTGTATGGAAATGTCTACAGCAGTATTATTCACAATAGACAAAAACTAGAAACAATTTAAATGTTCTTTAAGTGGGGAATGGATAAATAAATGCTGCTACACCCATGTAACGAAATACTACTCAGCAATAAAAAAGAACAAACTACTACAATGTGGGTAAATCTCAAGTACATGTGCTAAGTGAAAGAAGCCAGAGTCAAAAGGGTGTGTGATCCTATTTATTTACTGTAGGAATCCATTTGTTCTGGAAAAGGCAAAACTGCAGAGACAGAGTATAGATCAGTGAGTGTCAGGGGCTGAGAGTAGAGGGACGGAATAGCTACAAAAGGGCACAGGGAAACACTGTGGGGTAAAGAAACTCTTCCGCATCACGATCGTGGTGGTGATTATATGTGCTTGTCAAACTCACAGAACCGAACAGCAAAAGAGTAAATTTTACTGCACATACCTCATTAAAAAGCGTGTACACACACACACACACACACACACACACACACACACACACACACGGTGAAAAAGGGTACTTTTAAAAGAAAAAAGTTTTTAAGAAAAAAAAAGAATAACAATGACCAGAGACTCTGCAACACGCACCCACTGAAATGGATGGGTGAAGTCACTGACCTCAGATCATAAACCACTGCTTAGTGTGATGAAACCTGGTTATAATTCTGGGTTCAGATTCTTATTTACAACTCGCACAACCTACCTTGGGCATTTTAAAAGAGGGGAAAAGAGCACTTTTGTCAGAGATGTCACTGGAGACTCCACAGAGCATGTGCAGGCACACAGCAAAGCCTAACTTTCAAAGACCTCAAGCATTTCTGTCTGGAGCTTAGCTCAGGCCTTACTAGTTATTGCTTCAAGCCTAGACTAGGGAACGTATCTTATGTGAGCAAGTCTTCTGAAATATGTAGAAAAACAAACTATTAAATTTGGCCGAATCCTCCCTATTTGCAACATCTTAATATCCTGGAAGACAGAACTGAGAGAAGAATTTGGATTCTTCATTTTACACACCTGTCGGTTGGCAACCACCCCTCTGTCCCCTAGCCCTTAACAATACTTTGAAGTTGCATTTCCAGTAGCTTAGAAAGCTCTCTCATGAACATAACCTTCTCTGAGGTGGGCTGAGTAGGCAGACATCACTTTGTGGTATAATAAAGAATTTATCTAGTCTTTGTCTGTGTTTCCTGATGCAGAGCTTCAAAAACTTAGAATTTCCCCAGTGACAGGAGTGCCTTTTTTTTATTTTAATGAGGTGACTCTTGCATGGTGAGTCCCTAGGTAGTTTCAGAAAGGAGGCTGATCACTCAAAAAACCAATCATGTGATTAGAGGGTTGGGAGTTGGGGCTTGCTTGCTCTCCAGGGAGGAGATGGGGGCTGGAGACCAAGTTCAATAATATGGCTGATGATTTAATCAATAATGTCCACCTGGATTCGTTAAACTCCGGACACCAAGGCTTGGTGGAGCTTCCTGGTTGGTGAACATATGGACGCGCCGGAAGTGTGACATACTTGGATTCCACAGGGAGAGGGCACAGAGCTCTTAGCTTCTTCCCAGACTTGTCCTCTGGACCCTGTATCCTAAGTCTATAATTGTCAGTATAGCGTTCTTCTGAGTTCTGTGTCATTCTAGTGAATTATCTAACCTAAGGGGTGAAGTAGGAACCGCCAAATTTGTGGCCATCTGGTTAGAAGCATGGGTAACCTGGAGGTCCCACTTGAGTCTGGTGTCTGAAGTGAGGACAGTCTTGTGGAGAGCCGACCCTGTAATTGTGGCGTGCAATGCTAACTCCCACAGGGAGTCAGAATGGTCCCGCAGTCTGCCAGCTGGGGGTGAGACAGGCTGCTCCCTCATGTGGGAGTGAGGAAACTGAAGTCTAAGCCCTCTGCATCACCCCCCCAACAACACAGTGACCCTGCCGTTGCCTGGAAGGAATACCTGCAGCCTAAAGAAGGTACCACTAAATGCTGTCCATGAGAAGGTTGCACCGTTTTAGCATGTTTCAAACTGAGAGTTTACAGTTTTTATAGAAATGCAGTTAGAAGCAGTGATTAAGAGCATGGTTTTGAGGATGACAGACCCTGAGGTTGAGTACTGGTTTCAGCACATAAGTGATCATGGAAAGTTGTTTAACCTTTCCATATCTCAGTTTCCTCATCTGTAGAATAGAAATAGCAACTCATATTTCAAAGGCTATAGGAGGATGAGATGAAGTGATGTATACCAAGGGCTTAAAGCAGTGCCAGGCGCACAGTTTGCGTTCGTTTAATAAATGGTAGCTCTTATCATTCCCGCCTTTGAATATGGTTTCTTTACAATCTAACCAAATAGTAGTTGAACCTCAGGCAGAAAAATGTGGCTGCACTGAAAGGATTTGGAGAGCCCAACAGAGGAGGTCATTTTATGCTTGTGGGGTAGGACAAAGGGAATCAGAGCCTCAGGTTTACTTTTTGCAGATTTCCTCATACCTTGTTAGGATCCAATTTGGTTTTGTCCACAGGGGCAGAGTCTTTTATCACTTCCACAAATTCTGCACCAAAACATTGACTATAAAATCCCTAGGCAAGAGAAACCAACAGATTATAAAGGTTATTTCAATGTAATGCAGCCTTTTGTCTTTCAGAAGTGGAATAAGGTTGGAACAAGTATAAAGGAGAATTTGCTCATTGATTACTGAGAGTTCCTCTGATCTAATGAGGCAAGTTCAGCATTTCCTGAGACAAAAATAAAAAGATAAGGAAGTCCAGCACTTTAAACTGACACATGCTTCCCTATAGTACGAACACTTCATCTCTATTTCTGTCAATCTCATCATATTTTCAGAAGCAGCACCAGGGGTATGGCGCCATTTACTTCTAGCCTTTTGTACCCTTTTGAACTTGGAGGTGACCAGGCTTTCTATAATGTGACAAACCACAGTCCACAAGAAGACAACATATACTTCTAGTTCTATGCTGGGAAAACATTAAGAAACCAAGTATTCTGGGGTCAGTTGCAAGTTCCCCTTTTTATGAGCTCAATGACTTTGGGCAAATCACCCAACCACTCTGGGCCATGGCTTCCTTAAGCCAATAATGATTAAAGTCCCTTGTCTTATTTGGCATAGATAGATAGTATAAGAAGAAATTTGGCAACAAAAGTGTTTTAGGTTTTACAGCTGTAAAAGGGCATAAACTCAAAGCAACAGCAAGATGATATAAGGAGTAAATCTCTAGTTAATTGTCAGCAGCTCAGGGGACCCCAGTTATTCACTCTGAGGGGATTTTGTTTTGGGGGCACCACTTGATTTTCCTTCTGAGTTCTTAGTGTGTGGCCTTTTCCATGTCTACTTCTTTTTGTCTCACTTTTCTCTATGCTGTTTCCTTTTTCTCCAGCCTTTCCTTCAGGAACATGCTACTGTCTTCTGCTACATTATGGATCAAATGTAAACAGCAGGTTGGACTTGGGGCTGCCAGCCCATGGGCTGGGACACTGACTCCAATTATCCAAAGAGGGGTGCTCCTTACGTAGCTCTCTGTGCCACAGCCCATGGTGTGGCTACTATGAGCATCTATGTCAGAGTGGGATGTGTTGTCCAGTGACACCAAAAGGATGGCCACAGCATTTTCTATGTGTAATTCAGTAATTTGGCCATATTACTTCAAAGTCAAGGCAATGATCCTCAAGCTGAAGAACTATTACTGCAATTTGAAAAGGGTTATGAGAAAGCACATAATGATTGAATTTTAGATAGTCTTGAAAATAAATATTCACCATATAGATTTACAAACTGACAAGTATACAGGGAGTCTTAGGAGAAAATGATCCAAATTCTGCTTTACCTCATGATTCCACCTAATACCTTTATATTACATATGCTCTGTGGAAAAATTAATATATAGTTCAATGATGAATCCATGAGTCTTTGTTTTGCTTTGTTTTTTTCTAATGACCCATTCTAACTTGTTTTTGTAGAGTATACAATGTCAAGCACAGTTGCTTTTCTTACCTCTAGTCTATGAGAGATCTCAGGAAGCTTGGTAATTGCAGGCTCTTTGTAAACAAATTCTTGCTCATCCAAATCTCCAAATTTGGATCCATAGAAACCGACTCGGAAGTAGGTTCCAAACATTCTCTTATGACCCTGGTGAACAAAATAAGAAAACCTCTCCTTAGCTATGTGATTCATGAGGATCCATTGTGTTGCAAAGGATAGGAGCCTTTTATTGTTATAAAGCATTTTATCCCTATGTCAAACATAAAGAGCAATCACTCCCTTTAAAAATGTAATGTTTATGGAATAAACTTTGGAAACAATAACAAAAGAGATCCCATGAAGTATTTCTTTGAAGTGAGTTTAGAAGATTCTCTCATTTCCTGGCTGTAAAGTAACTCAAGCTGCCGCCTTTCACGCTCTGAATTCTGGTCCTCTTGCCTATTCCAGCCCTTTTCTGTTTGGTAGGTGAGAGCTATGTTAATGATGTGCTCAAGGCAAATCACCTCCTGGAGAGGAAGGAGGACTATGCATCTCTGGGACAGGGTCACCTGCTGCCAGGTAATAGGACCTGGATCCCAGCTACCTTTTTTTTTTTTTTTTAAATTCATTTTTATTGTTAGACTTATTGGGGTGACATCTGTTAGCAAGGATTACATAGGTACATATACACAATGGAATATTACTCAGCTATAAGGAAAGATGAAATATTGTCATTTGCAACAAAATGGATGGACCTGGGGATCATCATGCTAAGTGAGATAAGCCAGCCAGCTACCTTGCTAATGATGCTGTCAAAGGCCTTCTGCAGCTTTTCGTGAGTGCAGGTCAGCTTCCGGAAGTCTCGATGTGCTTCCAGGATGGGGATGACCAGCTTGTAGACCTCGTTAACAGTCTCGTACAATCCTCCCTTGGGAACAGAAGACAATCAATGAGAACTTAATCCCTGCAAACTTCAGAACTGAAACTGGAGTTCAGTATGCACTGGAGAATGGGTTTATTATTGGTACCACAATATTTTAGAAAGCAGGAGTGATGTCTGAGTGTCTTTGGGATGGTTGTAGCACCCAAGCTGAACTAGACACATGCAAAAAGGTCCTGTGCGATGATGTTAAGCAGAGAAAGGGTTTTCACAGAGGAACAACAGGACAGGAGATTGGCAGCAGGGATAAGAGCAGTTCTGGAAGGCAGCTTCAGCATATTTAAATGTCATCAGGGGTCTCCTGTTGCCACATGTGCAATGGATGCCTGAAAGGAGTTAGTAGGATTCTAATGGTTTGTTGTTGAATTTCAGGAAAAATAGGAGTATACTGGACTTTTTCTGAGTCCTGAAAAGGAAAGCAGAGAAAAAAGAAAGATAGTTAATATAATAATGACAATACATAGAGGCTACAGGGTGGAAATTTGGAACTGAAAAGTAGAAAAGAAAGAAAAATATAAGGATGAAAACAAAATTGGATCAGATAAATCTAGTGAAGTATTAAATGTTCACTTGGCTTAAATTTTGAGAAAGGAGGGAGGGAGATTCTTAAAACGAAAACAGAGAGGAGGCTCGTCCCCCTGTCTTGACGCAATGACTTAATCTAGCTGTATGTGTGTTCTTATCAGGAGTGTTTAGGCCCAGAGCAGGTTAATGAGGGGCGTCTCAGTGGTTTCTGTCCCCACATTTCCCAGAGCTGGTCCTGGTCTGTGACGGTCCTGAGGACGGCTCACTTGTTAAGAAGGAGCACACTGCTTATTTCTTCCTTCCCTGTCCTCTCAGTGGCTCCATCCCAATGTATTTCTCTATGAGAGTAAGATGAGGGAGTGAGAACATGCCTCATTGTTTACTGTGTAACCCTGGGCAAGCCATTTAACCACTTCATGGCCTAGTTTCCACCCTTATTAAAAGGAGATAGTACTACGGGCTGCTGCCCAGCCAGGGAGCACGCAGCAGAACCCAGACTCCTGGGGTGATGAAAGGCTTTCTCACCTCCCTGGAGGCCTGATGCAAGCTGCATCCATCAAAGCTCTCCTGGTCACCCCTGCCCTGCACACGTCATCAGGAACCGCATTCACAGCACTGCGAGTTCCGCCTGACAGCGTAGTAGGGCTCGGGGGCTGCGTGCACTCACCGTGCTGAACAGCTCTGCGGCCTGCTCCAGGAGGCCCACCAGACCACTCTCAGTGAAATACCGGCCAGAGCACACACCATCCTCGTCAGGTGACAGGGTGTCATCGGAAACCGCAGACTCCTCCAGCACATTGGAAGAAATATTCTGAAAGAGAGCAACATGTAAGCTCAGAGAACAGGGCACTGGACTAACAAAAGGTACCAGAGGGACCCTGTGGTAGGGATGAGGAAGCCCCACCCAAAGACCCCCAGCAAGCCTGTGATTACACAGGCCTGTCACCCGACCAGGGAGAGGCTCTGGTTGCACTCATTCTGAAAGGACACACTGAGCAACTGGTCTTCAAAACTCACACTTGTTTTCCTTTTTAACCAATAGCAGTTATGTAAAGGACACTTTCCTCAATGTAACAATAGTCGAGTTACAGTAGTGAAATGATCCTAAGGGACATCCAGTGGGGGTTGGGGTGGGCGGTCCATGGTTTTTAAAAGACAAAGGCCAAATAACAGTTGACTGGACTCCTTGTTACAGTAGCTGGGGGAGCCTCTCACCTTTGGTGTGGTTTTTTCCTTCTGAAGAACATTGTTACTGCTGACTTGACTTTTAGGTGACTAGTTATAGTATTATATGACGATAGCAGATAAGAATGTCTTCTTTATGGAAATGTTTATAGTGATGTGGCAGTTATTCTTCCTTTTCTCCATTTTGTTCTTTTCACATACATCTCCTTTACATAAACTGCAGAGTTTAAAGTCTCTAGCAGAGGATGAAATGACCAAGTCCAGGATTACAGTGAACCATCGAGAAACCAGGACACAAAATTTTGGGATGCACTCACTCTCAGGGTGCAGAAGTGCTGACTGTGAACTTGCTTGGCCCTGACAGTAAGTGCGTCCTTAAATTCTGTGCCTTATGGGCCTCACTTGCCTCACCTCAGCTCCAGCCCTGGCAGTGACTCTCATACTCTTGACAGATCAAGGGTTATTTTCTTCAACCTGTCTCACAGCTGTGGAAGAAATGTATATAGGGCATAGGGTGGGAAAACTTTTTAGCTTAGAAATTGCAAACAGGTAGCACACATGCCTCTCCTCCTTATTCCTGCAATCATGGCAGGCATGACTAATCATGTAGCACTCTTTCCCCTGAAATGTGGATATAGTCTCAAAATTCTTCTCAGCATAGAACTTTAGTCAGTCATGACCACTGGAGCCCAGTTAGCTTTTGAAGTAAAATCTGTCTGCCTCCTGGCATGGCTAGCAAGGTCAAGTGAATCAACCTTAGCAATCAAGAAAAAGAGAGTTGTCACAGTCCTATATCTTTGCATTAAATATTGTAATGTAACTTTAGGAATATACATTTTTTTGTGTCCAGTCTTTCTTTCAAACCTAGTCTTTACATTACAATGTTTCTGAATTGGAGATAACAAAAGGTCCCAGAAATTCAGTTGAAAGAATCTAATAACCCTAAAACACAAATACTATTAGAATTGTGTGCAGTTTTCTACATGTCGAGGATCAGATTTGAAGTTATGTAGACTTAATGCTGTAGCTGGAGGGAAAAGGTTCTGGTAGACTTTCCTGGCTTCAGAAAGACTGTATCTGTACTGACATCTGTGGAATAAATATTGTACTCTGAGGCACGGAATTTTAATGATCTCAGTTCCTTGGAATTCAGTGGACTCAAAGTGATTTTCCTTGCACATTTTCATTTATCTCCAGTTTACATTTTTTTTCCCCAAAAATTCAATTTGATTGGAGCAGAAAAAGGTGGAAAACCAAAGCAGAGAGCATTTAAGAACCCAGCACTGGACATCTGTTGTTAGTGCTGCCCAATTCCTTCATCCTCCATAAAGCCTCCTAGGGAACCACCCGCAACTCCGGGTGTGAACCTCCACTCTGGCCCAGCCAATTCCACTTCTCATGCCACTTCTCTGGCCCTTATGATTGGTTCAGGCATGAGCATATTACCCCATCAGAACCAAGAAGGTGCACTGAGACTTCCTCAGCAACTGCTAGAAATGAGGCATCTTTCTATTCTCCTGGTCTTGAACCTGGGATGATGTAAACCTAAATATTTCTCAACGAGTATAGGAAACTTGTGAAGAACTAAGCCAACGTAACAGAATGCAGAGACAGAGAGTGATCATGACTCTGTGGTCTGACGACATTGTTTGGGCCTTTAAGTCCACTTAGGTAGGTGCTACTCCATGCTTACCTTCATGTAAGCTGACAAATTCCACTTTTACCTTCGGTCTCTCTGGGTTAGGTGTTCTGTCCCTTGCAAGCATACACTTCCAGAGATTTGGCATGTCTCATTTGAGAGAAAACAGAATTGGCTCATAGGTATCAACATAATTTGGCTTCTCTTCCGTAGCTGAGGACACCTAACTCACCATGTCCTATGTATCATGAAGACCTACTTCACAGTTCCTCCATTTTCCCCTTCACCTTCCTCCTCCTTCTGAGCTTTCCTGACCGCCAGGCTGGGTAACGTTATAAATACTCACAGCATCTTGTGTCTCTTTATTACAGCATGCATCACAATTACAATTGAATTAGGAGTGAAATAGTTATATGATGTTTCTATCTCTGGCTGGAAGGCAAAGTTCATGAGGACAGAATAGGTGCTTAAAAAGTATCTAAAAGAATGAATGAATGGATAAAGATATATGAAAGAAATTGAGCTATGTGCACTCTCAGGTAGAAACAAAGTGTTTTTCTGTTGGTTCTACAATAACTATTCTATATCATCTTTAGCATGACTCATTCTAAGCAAATCAAATGAATTCCAGGTGAAATAAAAATTGTAAGGCTTACTAAACATGAAAGACAATAATGAAATGTCATTATTTATTTAAGTGATAAATATCAAATAAAATATGGTAGCTGGGGAAAAGGCACAAAAGAATAATAAGAAATAGTTCAGTTAATGAAACAGGAAAAGAAGATAATACAATTAAACATTATGTGATAAACCTGAAGATTTTTCTGGGAATTGAAAGACTAGCACTTATGGTATGAGTAGCATGTTTTCTAGGATGAGTTCATGAAATTAATTGTCTGACTTCATATTTAACTTTGATAATATCAAATGGCCAAAATAAATTTGATGAAAGCAGATATATTTAAAATAATTTTTATAACTTTATTTTTATGTGATTGAAAACCAATTCTTGATATTTTTATGATTTTTGGATGAGATTTAATCTTTGGCTTATATAACAAATATTTCTGAATTGAAAATAAAATTTATTTGCTGAGACTAAAAAGAAAGAATAGATATTTTTGTTACTGAAGACCATACAAAAATAGGAGTGAATAATATGAGGTGATACCCAGCTTGGCAGGTGAACAATATTCTAGGAAATCAAAATTTCCTGGCTCCACCAGCAACAGTTTCAGTGACTGATTTTCTAAGCCTTTTGAGAGATACTTTCAACTGTCCTCTTCTTCTGGTTCACATAGCATCACAACATTGTTGAAGAACAAAAATAAGAACAAAGTCTTTTATAAAATCAGCCATGTAAACTCAAACAAGAATAATACAACCACTTGCAAATGCCTTTGAGAGTCTGGCTTGAAAAGGGCTCAATTGCTGTGTACCATATTGTTCGTGGATGCAAGGTTGGTCATTTATATAGATTATGTCTCTTTATAAAAGTACTCATAATACTTTTGTTTTCTGTAACAACTAATACTACACTATTTAGCAAAAACAGTTCAAGTGGCCACTGAGCAACCTACCTAGCCTGAACCAATATTCAGGCCTGGCCAACAATTGCCCTTTGCTAACGATGGGCAATGTTCAGCCTATCCTAAGAAAGTACTGATTCAGCCCCTGCCCCCTCTTCCCTTTGATTCTTTCTTGATTTTTCAATTACAGAGTAGGATACTACAGAGCTGGGGAGTGCCATCCAAGCAATGGGCCATGAGGGAAATAATTTCTCCAGTGTTTGGAAAATACTCTATGGTTATCAATATAGAGTGTCAACTATGAGTCTTTGAGAAAGAATTTAAATGACCTTAGAGAAACTGCTCTCTCAGTTTCTTTATCTATGAAGTGGAAGTAATAATACCTTCCCCTGCTTTACTGGTTGATGGGGAGGGCAAAAGAAATCATGGGTGTGAAAGAGCTTGGGAATGTCTAAAGTGCCTATTGACTCTACATTTACAGTGAACAAGAATTTTAATAAACAAGATGAAGCAATTAGAAGAGGCAAATACAATACACTAAAGCAGGGTTTTGAATGTTGCGCTGTTGACATATGGGGCCAGATAACTCTTTGTGATGGGAGCTATCCTGCGCATGTGTGTTTAGCAGCATCCCTGGGTTATACCTACTAGATGTCAGTAGCACTCACCCTCCCACCCCCAGTTGTAATAGCCCAAAATGTCTCTGCACATTGTCAAATGCCCTCCCGACTGGGGGGCAAAACTGCCCCCAGTTAAGAACCACTGCTCTAAAGGAAAAGCTGAACTTGCTCCTCACCTGAAAGCTGACACTGCCCACGGGCAGGTAGCTGTGGTCCTCCAGCATGCTCAGGTATTCGGCCACTAAGGCCGCTGCATGCACCAGGCACATGGCGGCCTCTGTGTAGCACTTCTTCTTGGTGTGTTTCTCTGCCATATTCTGGAGCCAGGTCAGTCGCAGATCAGGAGATGTCTGGTAACTCTTGGCAATTCTGAGACAGAGTGAAAAGTTTCTCACTCTGGTTAATGACACTGTGTTTCTACTGTGTCTGGCCACTTTTTCTTCTAAGAATTCTTCCCCCCCGCCCCAAGAGTTCTGCCTACGCATTCAGAATAGGAGAGAAAAGGCCAATATTTATCAGTCTATTTTCATTCCACGTCTAAGGTGTACTGGACCCCTCAAAACGTTATTTTTTGGGGCCCAATACACCTTAGACATGTAATTAATGCATCTCTAGCAATTCTCTCCAGTTTCATTCCGTTCAAAATAACAGAAGACAAAAGTACTACCCTTCTTATTTTATCACATCAGAGTAATTTTGTCTCTATAACTACTTTCTCTCAAACAAGGACTGTAAAGCAAAGTTTTCAACTGGAGTAAAATAAGATTTTAAAATTAAACTGTACATGTATGTCTGAATGTAATTGTAAAAAACCATATAGGAAATAATTCATAGAACAGTTGGTACTTCTTTTTTCTCATTCTATGGTAAGTAGAAGATAGTGTTATAAAACAGGTATCTTATTCTAAATTAGGGAGATCTTTTTGATAACATGTACATGAATGAACTCACTCTCAACGATTAATTCCTACCAGTATCTGTATGCAGTTTTGGATGTCATCGAAAAGAGTGTGTCCACATGACCACTGACAAGTACATTAATAAGAACTCCACAGTGATAAAATCTAGACTCTAAAGTGACATCCTTTTGATTTTATCAGAAAAGTTTACCTGTACATGAGATCCATAAGCATCTCAGGATCTTCTTGAAATTCCCTCATTTTCACTGTGTCATATAAGATGCTATTCAGATTGCAGAGAAGTTCTTCCACCTGCAAAAAAGTATGTACCCCCAAATAATCTTGGCTTTGTAGTCCATGGTAATGAGTTAGGATTGCACTGAAAATGCAAGGGGCAGGCGTGAACAGGCTTCTGTGAGAGAGCAGAGATTGTGGGTGGACTGGTCCTCTGTGGCCTTCCTCTTCCCAGGTCCAGTTGCTTCTGAGGCCAAGAGGTGAGTTGGCCCGTGGGGTCCACGAATTAATCCTGAAACCTTATACTATTTTCCCTCTTGATTACCATTTTGTTTAAATTAGTTGGCACTAGTTTCAGTTATTTGCAACCTTAAATGCCCTAAAAGGTAATCTGGAACATTAGGGCTTTTTATACCAAGTAGGACGCAGCTTAATACCCCAGCTTAAGTTCTACATAACAAATATACATAAGATGTAAGATAACATAGTATATATTATTATATATTATTTATATACTTTACATATAAATATATATTACTATATATAGAGTGTATATATATGCACACACATGTACATACACACACATATGTATATGTATCAGTTTATAATTGGTTGCTTCCCAGTCCGTGCATGTTAAGACATTCTCTTTAGTCTACCTGGATGGGGAAAGGAGTGGTCTGCATAGCTTTGTCCTCTTCTGCATAGGCCAAAATTGTCCTCAAGGATCGTCTCAGGTGCTCCTCATTAAAGTCTGGTGCTTTGCCCACCAAAGATGCCAGAGACATGGTTACCTGCATCTTTACTCTTGCAAAGTTCTGCATCAGGATAAAGAAAAAATGGAACAAATCAGAGGCACTTGGCTAGTAGATAATTGAAGGCAGTAGAGCCAGACACCAATAACTCTCCAATGTTTCTTTTACCCAGTCTCAGTCATCTCCTTTAATGAAATGTGAGCTATACTTTGCACAAGATTCATATTGTTGTTTAAATGGCTTAAATGGATACTGCTGAGACATAAATCTGTCAGTTCCCTTTAAATTTTTATTGAGGACTGGGCAGCTTCCAAGCTGCCAGGCTGAAATATTTCTACAAAGCTGGGTCACAGGATGTCTCCTTCTGTGCCAAGATTCTTCTTCTCAGGACTTTATATAAAATGCAAAAAGGAGTAGGATCTCTATGACTAGGATTTCTAAGATTTTGGACTCTCGGTAGGCAGTGACTTTCTGTTTTTCCTTTCCTTCCAGGCCCATGGCAAAATATGGCAATCCTAAGGGGCCTTGAGGAATGTCCTAAAGGCTTTTAAATAGTCATACCTAATACATCCTGAGGACCCTGCCTTTCTTCCAAGCACCAAATTGATCTTTGAGTATCACCTGAGCATACTTATTAACAAGACCACAAATGTAAATTCCCAAAGAGCATACCATCATCGAGACAAATGAGAGCAAAAGTTGACCATTCTGCAATAGAACTGAACTTCAAAGACTTTAAGCTTTGATTAAAATTCAAGTGCAGATGGTACTGATCATTTCGAATTCTCGTCCACAGCCAATGAAAACTTAGAAACAGAACAAACTCTTCTGAATTCTTAACCTGCCTGTTGTATTTTTTCCTCTACACATGACAACTTTTAATCTCCATATATATATTTATTTATTTATTTTTTTTTCAGATAGGTTTTTTTTTTTCTTTTTTTCTTTTTTTTTTTTTTTAATTCATTTTTATTGTTAGACTTATTGGGGTGACATCTGTTAGCAAGGATTACATAGGTTTCAGGCATACAATTCCACAGTGCATTGTCAACTTGATGCATAATAAGTTTGACTCACATATGTGGGAACCACTATATTCATCAGTACTGATACTCACTTTTGGATGCAAATGCAAATAAAAATGTTATCTGTCTACATACTCAATGGTTTCCTTCACACAGGACAGAAGTGAACTGTGACCCTGTAACCTTTTCCTTAACCAATGCTTTGCATTGACTTTATTGATTCCAGGTCCCCAAGCAGGTCTGAGCTCTTACACTGGTGGCTCCAAAACTGAATCTCATGAGGAGGTAGAGGGTGCCACAGGCTTGGCTCCGGGTGACATCCATGCTGCTGCTGCAGTGGTGCAGCACGCGCTGACACAGGTCTGCACACTGCTCCACCTCCTCCTCAAATAGCAAGTCGCCGAACTAGGAGAGACACAGGGGCCATGAGGCATCATTGGCACTTTCATATGCTTTCTGGACTAGGTGCTTGTTTAACTATGTGAATGTCTGCTTGGACCAGGAAAAAGCCCAGGAGAGTTAATACATTGCTCCATAAAGATAATGAGCTACTTGAGTTAGAAGATAAATTGAAGAAATGGAGTGACTTAAGATTTAATTATGAACTACATAACTAAGATGAGGGCTGCACAGTTAATTGCATTGTTATCCGGGTTGCATTCACTGGCAAAGTCACAACTCTGAAGGAATTATCCTGAGTTTACTGGGTTCCATGAAATTATTGGTAACTAAAGAAGTAAAAATGATTCTGATAAGGGAGAGCAGAACTCCCCTTTCTAAATGTAAAAGAGTCCATGTAGAAGGCACCAACTGAGATTTTCAATAAAGGGGAGAAAGCAAATTGCATTAGAACATTTTATGTAAGGAGTATCTATATTCTTCAGGCTATGAGAAATTTATTTAAAAACTATCAGGACACTTTGTAAGACTCACTAATGGGACTCATGTATAGGACTTTAATCTCACTAAGAAGTGGTATTAAAGAAAAAGAGTGCAAGGCAAAGTTGCTCAGTATATATGTGCTCTCCTGTCTCCAGTGAGTGGCCATTCCACATTTCTATAGGTCAGCCCACATTGCAAATGTGAGAGCCCATTTTTCTCCTCCATGGTGAGTTCCTGTGGAATCAGTACACCTGCTTTCTTCCTAGGGAAACTTAAGGCCTTTACTGCAGTGTCACTTAATACAGCATTCTGGGTTTTGGTGTACCTGAAGGGAAAAGTGTGAAGCTAGATGAGAATCTTAATTCTTAATTAAGAGTAAGAAAACATAGGGAGTTCCCTGGTGGTGTAGTGGCTAAGGCTTCGGTGCTGTCAATGCTGCAGCCTGGGTTTGATTCCTAGCCAGGGAACTACCCACATTAAAAAAAAAAAGAAAAGAAAAGAAAACAAGCATTCCATGTTTACCTTGGCAATGAGAGCACGCAGTGTTGCAAAGCAGTGAGTCAGGTAGGTGGTGCTCTGATCACAGCTCAGAGAATTCACCAGGACCCTTAGCACACCGCCCAGCAGGCTGTCTTTACAATCCAGAGCCGAGCTTGCCTGGAGGAACAGAAGAACAGCAGCACTGAATCCCTGCACTGTGCCAGTGAAATGAAGGGTGAGGACACAAGTAGACATTTTTGACAATTAGCACAGAGGTGCTGAAGTCCCATCTCTCTCTGTCTAAGATCTTAAGGGTTTCATAAAGCATCACACATATTATCCACTACCAAGAGAACTGAAGACTTATTTCTAAGTGAGACTTTATTTCAAATTTTCCAATTGATTTGGGATTTATGCCTAATTCTGGGTTGCTAAACTAAGTTATAAGGTATACCTTCCCTCATCCTGGGCAATAGCTTTTGGAATGTTCTTTTTTTGTATAGAAGGCACAGCTTTCCTTGTGAGCTTCAAAACATAATTATGGGCTTCCCAGTGTATCAGGGACTGCCTGGTGGCAGTGATATTTCTAAATGAAGGTTGTTTATCAGTTATAGTAAGGCGAACACCACCAAAGGTAATAAAAAATAAGTTTCAGCTTCCTGTGAAAATTGCAAATACATTTTGAGGACTGGTATTAAGATATAGCACTCAAAGTAGTAATGTATGAAGAGATAATCAATATGATGCCCAGTATTTTAAGTTATCAAAGATATGACATATACTTTGCCTTTATTTTTCTACAATAATTACCTTAATTTTGGACAACGTAAAAGTTCAATACCTAAGGTGCCATTGTGTTTCATCAATATTTCTTCTTCAAGCCCTAAAAAGCAATAGTGGATCTACTCTGATGAAGGATTTCTCATAGGAAACATGTAGGAACTCATTTTTTTAAAATTCATTTTTATTGTTAGACTTATTGGGGTGACACCTGTTAGCCAGAATTTACATAGGTTTCAGTGCATTGTCAACTTGTATAATAAGTTCACCACCTAATGTGACTTCTCTTTCCATCACCTTATATTTAGCTTCCCCCCTCCTCTCCCACCCCCTTCCCTTTCTCCCCTCCCTGACCCACTCATCCCCAAATAAACATTAAACTATTGATTGTGTCCATGGGTTATTTGTTTGTTCATTTCTTTTTTCTTTGCTTTCAGTTTTATATTCCACATATGAGTGAAGTCATTCAGTTCTTTGTTTTTTCTGTCTGGCTTATTTCACTAAGCATGATGATCTCCAGGTCCATCCATTTTGTTGCAAATGGCAATATTTCATCTTTTCTTACAGCTGAGTAATATTCCATTGTGTATATGTACCACAGCTTCTTTATCCAATCATCTGTCACAGGGCACTTTGGTTGTTTCCATGTTTTGGCCACTGTGAACAGTGCTGCGATGAACATTGGGGTACATAAGTGTTTGCGGACAAAGGTTTTCAAGTCTTTTGGGTAGATCCCCAGGGGGGGAGATTGCTGGGTCAAATGGTAGCTCCATTCCCAATTCTCTGAGGAACCTCCACATTGTCCTCCACAGTGGTTGTACCAGTTTGCACTCCCACCAGCAGTGTACCAGAGTTCCTTTTTCTCCACATCCTCTCCAGCACTTGTTATTCCTTGTCTTGTTGATAATAGTCATTCTCACAGGTGTGAGGTGGTATCTCATTGTGGTTTTGATTTGCATTTCCCTGGTAGCTAATGAGGATGAGCATTTTTTCATATGTCTGCTGGCCATTTGTATTTCTTCGTGGGAGAAGTGTCTGTTTAGTTCTTCTGCCCACTTTTTAATTGGGTTGTTTGTTTTTTTGTTGTTAAGTCATATTAGTTCTTTATATATTTTAGATAGTAGACCCTTATCTGATGCATTATTTGCAAATATTTTCTCCCATTCAGTTGGCTGTCTCTGCCTTGTTGATGGTTCTTTTGCTGTGCAGAAGCTTTTTAGTTTGATATAGTCCCATTCATTTATCTGTGCTTTTACTTCCCTTGCCTTTGAGGTCAGGTTCATGAAGTCTTCCTTGAGTCCTAGGTCCATAAGTTTAGTACCAATGTCTTCTTCTATACAGTTTATTGTTGCAGGTCTGATATGAAGGTCTTTAATCCATTTTTGAATTAAGTTTTGAATATGGAGAGAGTTCACAGTTCAGGTTCATTCTTTTGCATATGTTTATCCAGTTTTCCCAGCACCACCTACTAAGGAGGTTGTTTTTTCCCCATTGTATGTTTTTTGCTCCTTTATCAAAAATTATTCGTCCATAAATTTGTGGATTTATTTCTGGATTTTCAGTTCTGTTCCATTGGTCTATATTTCTGTTTTTCTGCCAGTACCAAGCTGTTTTGACTATTGATGCTTTGTAATATAAATTGAAGTCAGGAAGTGTAATGCCACCAGCCTTATTCTTTTTATTGCTTTGGCAATTAGAGGTCTTTTATGGTTCCATATAAATCTGATAATTCTTTTATCTAGTTCACAAAAGTGATTGTGGGATTTTGATGGGTATTGCATTAAGTCTGTAGATTGCTTTAGGCAGAATGGCCATTTTAACAATGTTAAGTCTTCCTATCCATGAACAGGGGATATTTTTCCACCTCTTAAAGTCTGTTCCAATTTCTTTCAAAAGTGTCTTATAATTTTTTGTGTATAAGTCTGTCATATTCTTTGTTAATTCCCAGATATTTCATTCTTTTTGTTGTGATAGCAAAAGGAATTGACTCCCTCATTTCTTTTTCTGAGGATTCATTGTTTGTATATAGGAATGCTGTTGATTTTTGTACATTGATTTTGTATCCTGCAACTTTACTATATTCATTTATTGTTTCTAATAGTTTTCTGGTGGAATCTTTGCAATTTCTTATATAAAGGATCATGTCATCTGCAAATAGTGACAATTTGACCTCTTCCTTCCCAATTTGGATACCTTTGATTCCTTTCTCTTGCCTGATTGCTGTGGCTAGAACTTCCAGTACTATATTAAATAGCAGTGGTGACAGGGGGCATCCCTGTCTTGTTCCTGATTTTAGGGGAATAGGTTTCAGCTTTTCCCCATTCAGTATGATGTTAGCCGAGGGTCTGTCATATATGGCCTTTATTACGTTGAAATACTTTCCTTCTATACTTATTTTATTTAGTGCTTTGATCATAAATGGGTGCTGTATCTTGTCAAAGGCTTTTTCTGCATCATTTGATATGACCATATGGTCTTTATGTTTTATTAGAACTCATTTTTTAAGGTTAACTAAAAACCCATTAACATTTAGATGTCTTGGGAATTTTTGGAAACATTCACTTAGAAGATGAAATTGTATGATGAACTGTACTACTGCCAAACTTCACAGTGACACTATAGTTTTCTATAGCAGGAATAGCAACATCATGGCATAAATAACTTAACTTCACTAATTTGTGTCCAAAACAGACACTCCTTTTTCAACCTAATGCAGTCATAATCTTAACTCTTCTACCAGACATCAACCATAATTCAACTGGAGCTGACACATAAAATAACAAACAAAAACCTAGCTGCCATTCACATTATAAACTTGATACACTCAGGAAGATTTAACTGTGAGAGTCAGTTTATGAAGTACCTAACTATTCCAAGTGAACAGCAAATCAAAGAAGCCTGAAGAATGTTCATTATCTCTGGAATTTGTAAGTTGAACACTAGTATAAATAATAAACTGTCCAACTTTATTTTTAAAGAAAAGCATTTTGGTGCTTGCTTCGGCAGCACATAGGAGGTTTGTCTGGAAGAAAAAAAGGCATTTTGGATCATGTTACTTCTTTTATAAGTTTCTAAAAAGAATTCTTTACTAAATTCCAGTATACATATTCATGTCAAATAAATCATCTGTTTGTTGTCCTCACCTGGATAATGTTTTCCTGCATGTCAAGGATGATTAAATTTGCTTCTGTAGCTAGATTTCCACTAATCAAGGCTTCTTGATCTAACTCTGCCTTTGTTCTAAGAAATAAAAAAAAAAAAAAAAAAAGGTCAAATTAAAGTGCGTATCAAACCTGGACAAATCCCAATGACAGCAATCGTGCAACAAGGCAAAAGAAATGTTCTGGACAGTCTTGGAGTAAATATGAAGTAGCTAGCTACAGGTAACTAAGGGGTACAGCGTGCTTTTTGTGCTCAGTGTCTGGTTAAAAAGTTTTTTCCAGGTAAAGTCTCCAGGCCATCCTCAGCCCCCCTATTATGAATAATGATGACAATTACAGAAATAACAAAATAGGTAGAAAAGCAATTATTGTTTGTTATTGGCAATTAGCCTTGCCAGTCAGATTGCTATATGAGGACTCAGGACCATTCCTGCATGTCATGCATGAGGATGTCTCTAGATATGAGCCAAGGCGACAAGCTGGAGGGAGTGACACTGGGCAAATAGTGGTGCTACTGAGTTAGGAAAGGATGGTGCTCAGAACCCAGTCAGGGAAGAGTCAGTCAGTATGCAGACTTCCCAAAGACTGGCTTGGGGTTGCACAGTCAAGAGCAGGCCTTTGTCTTTTCCCGATGGGTGCATTCCTGTGGGGTAGGCCTGCTGGATATCACTGGTTATTACTTACTAGGGATGGGAAATTGCCTGGTTCTGTCTCTCCATTAGGTTTCAGTTTAAGGAATCAGAGTACTTTATGCACTAGTTTATCTATTCTCATGAAATCCAAGGGAAAAAGATATTTTGTATCATCTAAATTTGGTTGCTAGAAAAGGGAAGTATAAAAAATTGAGTTTCCCAAGATGACTCAATGGCCAAAACGTTAGCACATCTTGTTGGGGCATCTTGATGTGAGCTCAAAAGTCTTAGTCCTGGATGACCAGCTGACCTTGAGTCCCCTTCACCCAGTAATGGGTGCAGTGTCATGGCTCACATGCCATAGAGGGCTCACAATCAATACTTCCCTTTGTTTAAATGTTTTCATGCATAAGACAGGCTCTTTGGTCTCAAGCTGCTCTACCTTTTTAAAAATTTTTCTCATTTTCTGTGTTATAATATTTATGTAAAATAAGTCAAATTCATAAAATTAATAAAAAGCTACTTTTTATTAATTTACTGGCAGGTTTAGATTTAGAGTGATGCTATCCAACAGAAATATAATTGGGCCACATATGTCATATTCTATTCTGTAGTAGCCACACTAAAAAAAAGCAAAAAGAAACAAGTGAAATTAATCGTAATATAGTTTACTTATTACATAAAAATATACTATTTACAGCACATAATCACTATAAAATTACTGATGAGATATTTTACATTCTTTTGTTTGTACTGAGCCCTCAAAATCTGGTATGTATTCTTCTCTTACACAACTACTGCAGCTACTATATTGGACAGTGCAGCACTCAAGTGTCCTAATTTGTTTTATTTTCCCAATTTTTTATAGTGGTAAAATATATGTAACATAAAATTTACAATCCTAACCATTTTCAGTGGTATCAATTAAGTTCACATTGTTGTGCAACCATCACCACCACTAATCAGGTTTTTCAAAAGCCTCTTAACTATTCCTATAAAATAGTGATTCTCAAATTTGACTGTACAATAGAGACACCTGGGGAGTTTTACCAAATACTGGTTTGTGGGTCCCACCACTGGAGACTCCAAATTAATCGGCCATGGATACATCTGGGCACTGGGAGCTTTAAAACCTCCCTGGGTGCTTCTAAAGTATAGCCCAGGCTGAAAATTACTGCTCTAAAAAGAAGATGGCCAAAATAACTCAAAAGTCATTTCAAAGAAAAAGGTGAAAAACCCTATTATAATTACAAAAAGTTTTCCAAATAGCTAAACCAAGCAGTTACAATTTTACTATGGTTTCTTTAAAAAAAAAAAAAAAAAAGTCACCCTAAAGAGCTGCAGAGGTGAATGCTTAGCTCTGACTGTGAGCAGCCCACCAGGTCGCTCAGGGCTGAGAACTGGCCTAGAGAGGACTGGAAGGCCCTGCTTGGAAAGGCTCCATATGGTGTTGTTTCTGCAAACAAAGGAAAGCTTCCCTAAAACATCAATTCACACAGCCCATGCAAAACATGCCTTGTTAGGCTATTCTTCTAATCTCACAGATTAGATTCCCTAACCACCTATGCATTTTTGTAGCACCTACTACAAAAATGTGCATGCACATTTAAAAAAAATAAAGAAAAACATAATATTGTTCATTGCCTGAATTAGAACTATGGACTCTTAAAACCAAATATCTTATAAATCAGTTCAGGGGAGTTATAGCAAGAATAAAACACCCAAAGCAAATAGATATTATTAGTAAGACCAATAACTGGGCTATTGAAGTTATATCCATAATAAAAATGTTTTTACCTCTTTAATGTTATAAAATAAATTAGGTTCCCCAAAGTCCTGTAAATGGGCCGGAGTGATGCATTCTTGTTGCCACAACAAAGATAATAACATATTCATTTATAAAACAACATCACTACTAATGTCTGCCTCATCCTCCCCTCCCTTAGGGTGGGTTCCTCATGCACCATAGGACACCCTTCCTATGCCTCTCCAAGTGGGTGATGGGGGTGTCTCTGGCTACGTAATGTTTTGCTCCGTGAACCCTGGGATTCGTTAGGTTACCTGCTGCTAAGAGGAATAGCAGACATGTGGTATATATTCAACATATTTAGTTCTATGCCCTCATGTAACCAGATTATTGCATATATATATATATATATATCAATCCAAGAAGGGTTTTTCTTTCATTTCTTTATAACTTTTCTGATAACAGACATCATAATACATCCATTGTAGGAAATCTAGCAAAGTATAAAGAAGTACACATCAAGTACTTCAACACCCATGGAAAACCACCCAAAGAAAACCACTGTTAATATTTTGATAAATTTCCTTCCAGTCTTTTAAAAATATATTTACTATATATAGATAGAGATTTAAGATTCTACTCCAAAACCAAGTTACTATCCAACTTTTGATCACTTAACATTATATCATTAGCATTTCCCATGCCATTAAAATTATTTCAAAACATTTTAATGCCAACTTAACATTTTCTTACATATTTCCCTATTCTAGAACATTAGAATGTTTTTTATCTTTTTATAACTTTATGTAATTCTGATATAAATATCCCAGAATATATATTTTTGTACACATTTCTGTAGTAGAAATATAAATTGAAATTATGTGGTCTTGTGTAATCTGTCCTGTCCTCATCAGCAGCTTTTGTTAAGCTATCTGAGATTGCTAAATATTAGTTTTACTTAAATACTTATCAATGTGATAAATGTTTAAGAGCTGGAAATCATAGCTCCTTATATCTCTGATTATACCAAGTCCTTGGATGTACTGAATTTACAGAGATGATGATGTGTTTTCTTACCCTTGGAAGGATGTAGTTGTTTCAGTAATACAAGCAGCCTGGGAAAACCAGTTTGGAACTTTAGGTAAAAGTAGCACAAAGTTGCTGAGTGACTTACTTATCTAGCTTCTCATTAGCTTGCCGCCAATGTGTCTGCTCTTTCTTCCATCTCAAATTTTCACTTAGGCATGAAAATCGGTCATTCCCTAGGAGTTAAGAAATGCATGATAGGAATTTGATTAGAATGAAACCCTCCAAGATAACCAAAAGTTCCATAACAAGCTCAACTAAGAGGACTCAGCCCTGCTTCTCCAGCTCCTTAGAGTCCATGCTGGATCCTGGCAGGAGACAAAGCCCACGTCACGGCAGGCTGGCCTGCTTTCTGACCGATAACCTAGGGCTACAGAGAAACACCTGCCTTTCTGGAGTGTCAGTGAGCATGCTTCTCATGAATGCAGAGGAGCAGTGAAACTCTGGGGGGCTCTCGCTGAATTATGGAAAAGGACAGTGTCGGTGTCAAATGAAGGTGCCCGACCATCCCTGTAAAAGCTGAAGGCCTTTCGCGTTGCCTGGCCTTGAAATGAGCTGTCACTCTGATATCCACTGAGCCCAGTAAATCAGGCCGAGAGCGCATGAACACCTCACTCTCTTCCACAGCGAGGAGCTCAGCCTTTGAGAGATCATTCCTCGTGTGGCAGGGTCCCCGGAGGGCTGAGGCCGCGGGGTGGGTCTGTTCCATTCTAATAGTGACCTGAATGATCTGGGAACCACAGCTCTCCAGGGTCTTGACCTTGCTCCACATAGTCGGTGGAGAAGCTCTGGCCTTGAGAGAGACACCATTTATGTCATCCTGTAACTCACATTTTTGGATGGCACCTTTTATCACTAACAAGTTGTAAAGACAATATGCCATCTGGGGACAATTCCAGGATTCCTATCCCCTCAGTAGCTGCCTTGTAGAGACACAGGGCTAACATTACACATATCATGTACATAATTCCAGAACCTGCCTCTATTACTGTGATGTCTTAAGAAAGATGGTGTCTACTCAGGTTGGGAGAACACTGCTTCTCAAAAAAGGGGCAGAAGTCTCTGACAGGACGCAGAGAAGGGCAGATCCAACACACCTGGGACCCGACGCCGCATCATCTCCCCTCTGGCCCCTTCCCCACGGAGCAAAGCCTCTTCCAGCCTGGCCTTGACATCCCTCGACTTCTGCAGGACCTGGGTGCTGACTTTGTCAGAACTTGGCTTTCCCTGGACCAGACAGAGGCAGAAGGACATTTAGTTTGGTGAGATCTCATTCCAGGCAGAGAATCCTCCAAACAGAACTCCCTGTAGTGGCCTTGGCCAGTTTGGGCATTCACTACACAGAAACGCCGTTGGGGGGATCCTATGGCTGGAATCCTGTTAACGGGAATAGGGCTCTCTCTGCAGAGGGCAGGGATCCATTCCCTGTGGGAGGATCATATCTAGACTGGTTATGGATATGCAAATAGGTCATGGTTAATGCAGAAACAGGAAAAATTACTGATGCCCCCACTGCCCCAACAAAGGGGAGCAATGACAAGACAGGATGGAACTGGGGAGATGAGAACTCATGTAATAAAACTGAACCACTCCCCACTTACCTTGTACTCAAAACACGAGACACAAATGAAAAGGAGATCTAAAATCCTGTTGAGCTGCATGGATGGCAGGTCAGCGATCCACTTCCTAATGAGGCTCTGATCTGCATTTTTCATGATCCAGAGGAAGCAAATCATGAGGTGTCGCGTTGTGTCAGCATTCAGCATGTTGTACTGCTTGTAGGGCTGGAAGCAGGCGGGTTGGAAGATGAATGCAGTGGAAGAAACTGAGCATCAGAGACAGTGAAAGTTGAAGGGACGCTAACCTCTTGAAACACTGTGACTATTTCTTCCTTGGCTGGGTTTCTGTTTCTAGGAACTCTGCCTTTCCCAGGCTGTGCTGCTCGCTCAGGGCAGTATTTAAGCCAGGATTTCAGCCACTAAGTGTGGGACCCTCTGCCTCCAGAGCACTGTGTTCTGGTGGTCTGCCCTGGACCTTGACCACCCCTCTGCCAATCTTAGTGAAAGCAAGGGATTCCCATGCTGCTAAGATCTGCAAGTAGTTCTCCTTTAATCTGGACACGAGACAACTTATAGCGGAGTGTTATAGCAGAGAACTAGCCTGGCTGGGTTCCAGAAATACTCTAACTGTTCAAGATTTAGCTTCTTTGTCAGAGTCCAAACTATAATATAAGGGTCATGCACTGCTTAGCAAATTAATCAAATCCATAATTTAGTGGAGTCCTCCGTAATGGGACTTTAACCACAATTTATGTTTTCCTAGGGGTGTGGGTGTGGGGGTTCAGGCTATTTGCTTTAATACTTTGGCCACAAGTGTTCATTTTAGAGTGCTGAGCACACTTTCTATTATTCATCAAAATCAGCACAAAGAACAATATGTGGCTGCACTCTTGGTTCATGCGGTGTAGCTAATTTCTAATGGAATGTACTGGTGAAATTGCACTGAGATATTTGTCAGTATGTGAGGGAAATGTTGGTTTGGGATGGGAATGATAGGGCTCACGAAGTTACTTTAGTTTTTCTCAGTATGGTGATAAGAAGATATGAAATCTTTAAATATGCCTTCCCAGGGAATACATTCTAACAGGTGAACTTTGGGCATCTGGGCATCTGCCCTTAGATCAAATAATAATGTGAAAGGCATACACACCTCAAGCAGCTAACTTGGTAAGATGGATATTAGGAAGGTAGAGGAGGTCATAAAGCCCAATATTTATCAAACTATAGAATGATGTCAGCTCTCAAATGTCTTTTTCTTACCTCCCTGCCCTCCAGTGCTCACAGAGGAGTCCTAGGAATGGGAGATGGCTAAGTGCTGGAGGGAAGAGAAGAAAGCCATCTTGCAAAGAAGAGATACAGCTCTCTTTCTAGGAGAAAACTGAGTTGTGTTCTCTGTAGATACACTCTACACTGAAATGTTAAGTTAAATTTAGCTGGAGGATGCAGCCCTGTCTTGACAAAGGGATAGTCAGAGCTCATCAAGAAACAGATACAGGGGAGAGAAGACAAGATGGCGACTGGAGAGGAGGTTCCTAAAGCCTCTCCCAGAAAACACAATTGAACGGCCGTCCAGGAGCCAAGAAAGCGGACCCTGAGCGACAAACCGGCTGCTGAGAAATCCACAAATCGCAAGTAAACCTGAAGGCTGGCGACAAAGGGGCGAGTCGGGGAGAGGGAAGGGAGCAGAGACCAC